>PVJX010018234.1:0-36908 GCA_004027295.1 Dolichotis patagonum
AAATGTTGATGAGGCTGAGGTGGGGGGGGAAGGAACACTGCTCCACTGTTGGTGGGAGTGTAGACTGGTGCAACCACTATGGAAATCAGTATGGAGAATTCTCAGAAGACTAGCATTGGGAGCTCCATTCAACCCAGCTAATCCCCTCCTGGGTATTTTGCCAGAAAAACTGAAAATGTCATATCACAGTGATATATGTGCACCCATGTTCATAGCAGCACAATTTGTAATAGCTAAATCTTGGAAACAACCAAGATGCCCATCAACCTCAGAGTGGATGATAAAGATGTGGTAATTTTATACAATGGAGTATTACTCAGCTATGAAGAAGGATGACCTTGAAGCCTTCATAGGTAAATGGAGACAACTTGAAACTATCCTCAGTGAAATAAATAAGAATCATATTTATAAATATCACATTGTGTCTCCAGTATAAAAAATAATAAGAACTGTAGGAGTAATAAAACCCAAAATGTGTAATTGCTACTGTAAATAAGAGAGGAAAAGAAAGTGCTCTAAAGGATGTAATTGCATGTATGTTTGGGTGTGTAAGATGAATGACCATATTACTGTATTTGTGTTAAATCATGGAGCAGAGCTGTCGACAGTCTCATTGCTTTAATGTGTACTTTGTATTTTTTAACTTTGTAACTTGAACAACTATTTCCAAGATGACAGTATGTAAGTTATCAAGTAATGATTTCTCAGTATTTTTTGTTCTTTTCTTTTTTCCCCCCTTGTAATCTTGTATTGTTGCTACCCCTTTTTCTATTTTGTTTGTTTTGTTTTGTTTTTTAAATAAAATTAAAAAAAGAATATACTAGACAGAAATTCAAATGAAACAAAGAGATAAAATCTGGAGAATAGATAAAAAGAAAAAAATCAGAAAAGAAAAACAAAGGACTCACTAACAGAGAAAGTGCAATGTTAGCAACTAATCAACACCTTTCTGTAATATCTCTCTGTGCTAATAGAGTAAACACTTCAATTAAAAGAAAGATTGCTGAGGTCAAGGATACAGCTTAGTGGTAACAGTGCCTTCTTGGCAAGTGCAAATCAAAAATTTTTTTTAAAAGGGAGAAAGATTGCCAGGCTGGATCAAAAATTAGAACTCAACTTCCTGCTGCATTCAAGAAACTCATCTAATCCAGAAAGATATATGTAGACTAAAAACTGAAGGATGGAAAATAATGTTTCATGCACCAAGACACTGAAAGTGACTAGGGGTAGCAATTTTATTATCAGATAAAATTGATCAGAATTGACCAACCTAAAACTGATTAGAAAGACATTACATATTAGTGAAGGGAACAACTGAACAAGGAGAGATAATGGTTACAAATATGAATGCATTGAATGCTTGAGCAACTATCTTAATAAAAATACTGCTGAACATAAAAGATCAAATAAATACTAACAAAATGAGAAAGGAGGGTTTTAGCTCTTATTTTCACCAACAGACAGATCAACCAAACAAAAAATCAATAAAGAAATATCAGAATCATATCTTTGAACATACAGACTTAATAGATACTGACAGACTGTTCTTTTCTATTTCAAGATACACATTCTTGTCTGTTGCACATGGGACTTTCTCCAAAGTAAGTCACATACTAGTCCACAAAATCTGCTTAAGTAAATAGAAAAAAATCAAACTCATACCATGTTCACTGTCAGACAGTTGTGCAAAGAAAATAGAAATCAACCATGGGGTGTGAAAGGGACAGAAAATTTAGAAGCACTTGGAAACTCAAAAGCACACCCAATGGGTCACAGAAGAAATAAAGGAGGTAAGTAGTTTGTGGAAGTTAATGACATTGCCTGTGAAACACACTGAAGCCTACACAACACAATGGAAAGCAGTGGTAAGAGGAAAGTTCATTGCAATTAATAGTCACATTAGGAAAACAGAGCAAGCTTAAATAAATAACTTAATGAGGAAATTTAGGCTACTTCTGAAATAACAACAAACCAAGCCCCAAGCAAAATTAAAGAGGGAAAATATAAAGATCCAAACAGAAATTAATGAAATTGAGACCAAAAATAAAAAGCAGTAAAAGAGTCAATGAATTGCAGAGCTTGTTATTTGAAAGAATAAATAAAATAGACACACCTGTAGCAAAATTTACCAAAAGAAAGAGGAAAAAGACTCACATTAATGCAATTAGAAATAAAAGAAATCAATAGACACGATAAAAATCCAAAGGTTAGTAATTACTATGAAAAATTGTATTTCAACAAATTGAAAAATTTTGAAGAAATGGACAGATTCCTAGATAAATATGAGTTAACAAAAATAAAATATATGAACTACTGGTAATGAAAAACAATGAAACTGAGGCAATAATATAAAACTTATCAACTAAAACCATCAAGGACCAGATAGGGAGATTCATTGCTGAATTCTATAAAACCTTTAAGACAGTATACTGGTAATATTCATCACACTCTTCAGTGAAATTGAAAGGAAAGGAATGGTTCCAAATTCATCACTGGAAGCCAGCATCATTTTAATCACCAAAGTAGACAAAGATCCAAATAAAAAGAAAACTAAAGCCCAGTATCTTTTATAAACATAGACGCAAAAATCCTCAATAAGATATTAGGAAATAGAATGAAACACATCATCAAAAGGCTCTGACACATCATGATCAAAGAGATTTCATCCCAAAGTTGCAAGGATGGCTCAACATATACAAGTCAATAAATTTAATGTGTCATGTGAATAGAAATAAAGACAAAACCATATGATCATATTAATAGATGAGGAAAGGTTTTGACAAAATCAAACACTCTTTCATGATAAAAACTTCAAAAAAGTACCTATGAAAAGACTTTATTTGAATCTGATAAAAGCAGTTTAAGAAAACCAGCTGCCAGCATATTAAATGTGGAAAAAGTGAAAGCTTGCCCTCTAAAATCAGAAACAAGACAAGCATGCATACTATCACCTTTTGTTCTTAACATAGTACTCAAAACATTAGCCAAAGCAATCAGGTAAGAAAAATAAATAAAGGGGGTACATACAGTAAAAGAAGTGCCATTATCATTATTTGCAGATAACATGATACTCTACATAAAAGACCCAAAAAATTCCACTAAAAAGCTCTGGATTGATAACCAATTCCAGCAGTGCATCAGGATACAAAATTAAGACATGAGAATCAAAAGTATTCATGAATTTAATGAGAATTTAAGTAGTAATGAACTTAATGAGAAAGAAATTAGGAAAACAATACCACATACAATAGCATTGAGAAAAATTAAATATCTAGAATTAAAAATCTAGAACACGAGGCAATGAAAGACCTCTGCAATTAAAATTACAGTACTCTGAAAAAGGAGAATGAAGAAGACACCACAAAATAAGATGTCTCCTGCTTTTGGATAGGCAGAATCAAGACTGACAAGATGGTCATTCTCCCAAAACTGATATATAGATACAATGCAATTCTAATAAAAATTACAACAACATTGTAGAAAAGTTAATCCTAATAAAATTAATATGGGGCCAGAAGAGATCCAGAATAGCAAAAACAATCCTATGCAATAAGAGCAAAGCAGGAAGCATCACAATAGCTGACTTCAAGTTATACTACAAAGCAACAATGATAAAAATGGCATGGTATATACATAAAAACAGTCATGTGGACCAATGGAACAGAATAGAAGGGACATAAACATACCCAGACAAAGCTTCCAAGAACATATGTTGAAGGAATGGTGGTCTATTCAACAAATGGTCCTGTGAAAGTTGAATATCTATTTGCAGAAAATTGAAGCTGGAATTGTATGTCTTGCCATCTACTAATTTAAAGTCAAAGTGGGTCAAAGATTTAAACATTACAACAGAAACAGTAAACTTTCAGGAACTTAAACTAGGTAAAACACTTGAAGTTATAGGTGTTGACAAAGATTTTCTGGACAGAACCCCAATTGCACAAGAAATAACAGCAAGAATCAACAAATTGGGTTATAACAAATTAAAAAGTTTCAGTGGAATAGAAATCAGTATGGAGATAGCTAAATCCTAGAAGCAATCTGTATGCCTATCAACAGAGAAATGGATAGAGAAAATGTGTTCTGTATACACAATGGATTACTACATGGCTATAAAGAAGGACAAATTCAAGACATTTGTAGGAAAATGGATGTATCTAGAAAATGTAACATTATGTGAAATAAATCAGACACATAAGCCTAAGTATCACATGATATCTCTCATTCGAGTAAGGTAAAGTACAAATAAAGAGTAAAATAAAGGGCTGATAGAAAGAAACAAGCTAGATCTCTTGTAAGAGGAGGGGAGGAGAAGAAGAGGAAATAATAAGATTTAAAATGTGTCACATGTATCAAATACTCAAGATTTATGTAACTATTATATGTCATAAAAATGAAATAAAAAATAATAAAAGCAATAGGAATAAAAATAAAGAGGATTTAGAGAAAGGGGGAGGAAGGGGTAGGTGGGAAGGGGATTAAATAAAAGTCAACGTGTGTTATGGTTATGCACCTACTCCTTCAAATGAATGTAAACTTCATGTACTGCAAATACAGACTAATGAAAAATAGTAATAAAATAAAATAACCAGGATTAATGGTAAATAAATAAATAATTGGAAATGGTACATTACTGACCTGTGTTGAATTTCAGAAACTATCTGACCCTAACCTTGAAAGATCACCCTGTGTCAGTCAAACAGTATAATGAGATGAGCTGAAATGTGTTGGAGGGGAGGGTGGGTAAAGCTTTGAATGCTTCACTGCTGAACCTTTCTGGAGATGGCTGGCTGTTCCCTCCACAAAGGTTCCTGTAGTTTCAGCTCTCGAGACCCCTCCTCTGATAACCCTGTGATAGGACACAAAGCAAAAGGACTATTAAACCCATGACAACTTCTCATGAAAGCCCATGGAAAAGAAATCCTTGTATTCTTCCAATTTTCATAGTCATGAATTTCATTCTGCTGTTCCAAAAGATGCTTAGGAATATAATAGGGAGAATTCAAATAAGCTGAGACCTGCTGGCTCAGGCAATTTTCTTTTATAAATTTGTTTTCTGTTGCTGTTCATTCACATTTCATACCCTTAACAGATTATATTTAGGTTCCATGCTTTATAGTTTTCAGAGACATAAATACATTTCATATGAAAAATGAAACCTGTGAAATTTCTCCTCATTGTGGGTGAAAGAATTTATACCAGGCATCTAGAGCAATTTTGCAAGTTGTACCAGAAACAAGAATCAAGTTTCTCCAATGAGTACAGCATTACGCACCTTGGAAATTGCACTGCAAGTAACACTCTAGAGGTCAGTTGAAATGTAGCTTCTTGCTACTAATAGACAACCCAAAAAAAATCCAAACCAGACAAAATTATGACATCAGTCATACTGTTAACTTGGAAGTCTTGTTACTAGACAAAAGTATGTGTTAAATAAAATGAAAAAGGAAAACAGTGCCAGTCAGAAGTAATTTTCATTAATACCACATTAGTTGGCTTGGACAGCTACAACAAAATACTACAGATTGGGTAACTTTAATTGATAAATCGATTTCACCACAGTTCTAAAAGATGAAACGTTGGTGTGCCACCATGGTTAGTATCTGGCACAGGCTCACTTTGGCCTGCAGACAGCTTCTTTCACTGTGCTCATATGGGAGAGGAGATATTTTCTCTCTTTCTTCCACTTTGTATAATGCTACCATCCCATTGGATAGAGTCCCACTTTCATCCTCATTTACCATTAATTACCTTCTAACGACCCTACCTCCTGATACAGTAACATAGAAGGAGAGAGTTTAGTATATAAATTTGAAGGGAATATAACTCATGGTATAGCAAACATCTAGGAAGCAGTCAGTCATACAGTTACTTGGTAGAGTATCCCCTTAGTGTAAGGATTTTGGATTGTGCATACCTTGTACTTTAGTGTTCTAAAGTAAAGTTTAAAGCCTTTAAACTTTCAACTTAGGCTACATAAGTAAGAAATTACTTTGAAAAGGAGCTCAGTCTTGGGAGCAAATATTACTTCATTTGGTCAATAACAAAGGTATTTTAATTAGTTCTAATAAATATGTACACCTTCTTGTCATATCAGAGATGTTTACTTGGACATGAGGGTTTCCAATGCTAGGATACAGGAAGAGCCATTGGCTAACAGAACCTTGGGTTAGGAAATTTGAATCTCTTATAGTCTTAATCAAGATACTGTACTCCACTATGGAAATTATTCTCCCAACATCACATTATCCTACACTGATTTTTGTTTACTCTCTCATGTAAGATTGGTATGCTGTGTAAGTAATGAATAGGTTAAGCTCTGTATATAAGACTACATCTTCCATCACTCTTACCTTCAGGATTCCAAGATTTTCTGTCTTCTATAGGCCTCATTTTACTTGGCATCAGAACACAAAATAATCTCCTTTCTCTGAGTTTCTGTAGACCTTACATGTCCATTTTGTATATTTGGCAATTAACTGTTCATTGTGATCTTTCTTAACCCAAAAATTAATCTTGATGAAAATTTGTGGGTAATTATGTGTGTTTAATTTCAATGGTTATCTAAAAATATTATATGCATATTCTGGATCACCTGATGAATATCTTAAGTTGAGAGTTACACAATATTTTCAGCGTTTATGATTATTTTGACCCCAAGTAGGCACTACCACTTTCCTTGTAATAAGATAGCAACACAGTAGCACATGGAGACTTAATACTCAAATGATGCTTTTGCATTAAATGAAAGCTAAATGAAAGCAAGGTATTGTATGTGAAAAAATAAGTGGTTATGAAATGAAAAAGTGCTTGGAGAATTACACCACAGTTGCCCAATACACATGGGAAAGTTGGATCATCACTCAGCAGTGAGTGATGCAGTATTACTAGAGTAAAGTGTATTACTAATCACATTAAATTGATGATTGTTAACTAGTTTTAGTTAACTTGCTTGTGGTTAATTTTTAATTTTGGGGGGTTTCTAGCTGTATAAGAAATATATAGGGAATAACTGGTCTGCAGTGATACATATTTAAATTATATTACAATATAAACAATTTCAGTAAACATTAGAATTTCAAAAGTATGGCTTTAAAATACAGATATACTGTATTGTGGCATTTCCTTTATTGTGGTTATTAAATGGTTGTGTCAGTCTTTTACTAAGTGATAATTTCCATCTGTTCTTGTCTTATTGTCCCAAATAAAATGTAAGTGCAGAGCAGAGCTGAGTCTCTGGGTTATTTGCATCCTACTTAGCATGTGTGGTGAGGCCATCATGCATGTCTAGTTGTATATGTGGATTTTAGCTCTGTAATTAACCATTTTGCACCTAACTTCCCATTCTGGAATTCCCATTTCAGAATATTTGTTTGCTTAAAAATCCCCTTCCAGAAAAAGTATTTTTGTCTGTTTTGTCAGATGTTTCTGGTGCATACCAGGATTCCAGGTAAATAATACCTTGTCATTAATGAATGTGCCCTGGCTTCCAAGAACTGCTCTGAGCATTTTATATAGAATATCTCACTTCATCGCAATCACCATAGGAAAGTAGATTGGATAGTAACTATGTTATTTCCATTTGTTACAAGAAAAGTGAGTCAATGGGAATTTAAGTGCCTGTTCAAGGATCATATGAGTAATTAGTGGTAGAATTAGGATTTTAACCAGGCACACAAAGTTTATATTACCTACATTTCAAGTGTATTCCATAATGTAAATGTTATTGCTCTGATGCCTCCTTGTCAGTGGAGTTTCATCAGACAAGTAAAAAATAGAAAATGTTCACATATACTTGTTAGGGAAGTTTGTGGCTACCCATACCATTTATAAAACACCTAACATATGTCTATGGTAACAGTATAAATAACAAGCTCAAGTCTCTTAAATAGATACATTGTTGAAATACAAATGCTTTGATGTTTATTTAATACTTATTCATATTTTATCTTGTCCTTTGCTTTGCTTGGAATAGTACTTGTCATATACATAGCATTCAAATATTGATTTGAATGCAACCTCCTCTTTTAAGCTTGAAAATAGTCTATTGTCCCGCAAGGTTATATTCATTGTCCATGTGCAAAGCTCACTTTATTTTCATTTTCCATTCATTTTTTACCATTAAGCACTGATTAATTCTCAGATTGTGTCTGTATTCTTGATAAAATGGGCTATGGCAAAGATGATTTGGTATTGTTATGATCTAAATGATGTAATCCGTTTGGGCCTAATAGATTAGTGGAATGATGACAGATGTGTCCACTTGCAGAAGATCAATTCAGACTCTTCAAAGTGCATTATTTCATTATCTATCCTGTATCAATTTATGCCTGCCATTTTGTCCTCGTATCTAGAGGACTGGATGATCTGATAAAACCTTTCCTCCCATGGAGCTTGCAGTTTGTACACCTCTTTAATATAATAAATCTAGTTTCTTTGGTTGTTAAACAAAAATTTGATTTCTCATGATGTTTTCTTATTTCTGCCCTTGATAACCAGATTGGCTCTCTTGTAATTCTGCAGTCTACATGTCATGTCATAGTAATGACCAGTTCTGTTCCTGATTATACACAAGGCTAACAGAGTGCTAGGTATGTGACATAATGAACCCTCGTCTATCCAGGATAGTTCCTGCAATGTAATCAGACATTAATTCACACTGACCTTTTCCTTCAATACACATTTGTTAAATACTCTGTTACAAGAGCTAGGAGTTCCTGTAGAAATGATTAGATTGTGGAAGATCCCTCCCACATTTTGAAAAGACATCCAAATAACTGTTACCAGATCAGAGACACATTGTAATTTCCTTTTTTAAAAAAATTAGTACGTGGTTGTGTTACATAATAATTACATCCATCTTGGGGAGTTGGTGCATATGCATATTCCATTTCGATCATTTTCACTCCTCTCCACTCTTCCCTACCTCCTTCTTCAGATCTCTTCATCTCAGAATCTACCTTCTAGTTTTCCGCCAGCTCTCTTATTTTTACTCTTCAAATTTTTTATATTTTGGGTTTCTCATATTAGAAATATCATGTGATATTTAACTGTGTCTGCTTTAGCATTATGGTCTCAAAATCCTTCCACTTTCCTATAAATGACTCAAATTTATCCTTGTTTATGGCTGTGTACTAGTGAGATAGATTTAAAATGTGTATGTGTGTGTATCTCTACAAGGTAGGATTATAGTGGCTGTCTGCAGAATCAGGTGTGGAAGGGTGTAAAAGGCCAGTCTGCACACTGGAAACCCAAAGGATCTAGTCAAAAGTCGAAGGTCTGGAGCTCACTGTAGAGTCCTATGTGAATCCATATCAGAAATCTGGAGTCTGCACTGGAAGCCAGGCAATGGTGAAGACTGGAGCTTCTATCAAGAAACAGAAGTGAGACTTCTTTTTTCTATCCTTTTTTACTTCATCCAGACTACAAGCCTATTGGTTGGTGCCACTCACACTCAGGGTGGTCTCCCCTCTTCAGTAAGTTTATCATCCAAACCCAGAACTATGCTAAATCATTCAGTTGGTTGTTTCTTACTCAAGTTGACAGTTAACTATCACAGATATAGATAGATAGATAGATAGATAGATAGATAGATAGACAGATATCATGGGCATATAGGTTGCTTCCATAATTTAGCTACTATGAATTGTACTGCTTTAAACAGGGTGACATTAACTCTCTTGTCAACATTCAGCCCCTGTGATGAGCATGTGGTGGCGGAAAAGTGACAAAACATAGAGAAAGAAGCATGACTTTCAGCTGCTTTCACTTCTTGAAACCTGCTTAAAACAGTACCCAAAATGAAGGTATAAATGCCCCATGTGTGAGATCATCTTTAGAAAACATGAAATTTCACTCTGAGAAGGAGCAAAAAGCTGCAAATGCAGCAGTCAGAATAATCACTACCTAAAACCTTCTGTCGCTGTTCTTTTTGAAACAGTTCACACACATGGACACAAAAAAATTCACACAAAATTTTAAACACACATACATTTTCATATTAGCATATACATTTTGATATAAAAATTTGTTAAATTACTTAGCTCCCCCATTTCCCTGCTCATTTTGAAATTTTCATGCTCAAGTAAGTTGTGTACTCAGGAGAAAATGCCAAATTGTTCTTGGGACTTTTCATACTTTTTGGCACAGTAAGCAGTCCTATTCTGAGATGGGTGAAAAAAAATGCCATAAGAAAATTTTTTTCTCTTAACTGAAATAGAATATGATGGGCCCAAACAATTTTGGCTAAGCTAATTAACAAAACTATAAAGCTCAAGTAAAACCAACAGGTCACAACATTTGGAAACAAAATTATGAAAAAACTTATGAAGGTGTTGAGGAAAATAATTCTGAAAAAGTACAGCAATGTGTTACAATTAGCCTTTGTCTGGACAGATAAAAGAGACAATTTGAGCATGTTTATGTATTAATTCCTATATAGTATACCTCAAACTTACACCTAGT
Organism: Dolichotis patagonum; assembly: GCA_004027295.1. NCBI lineage: Eukaryota > Metazoa > Chordata > Mammalia > Rodentia > Caviidae > Dolichotis > Dolichotis patagonum. The sequence goes on from PVJX010018234.1 coordinate 10,465, forward strand.
CTGCATCTTGCCATTCAATTAGCCTTTGTCCTAAATCTGTTCTTATTTTGAATGTTTTGTGTAAATGCTTCTAGGTTCTGCTGACTTATAATTTTGGTAGCATGAATGCATATTATAGAAAATTACATAAATGTTTATTATTTTTAAAAGTTTTACTTAAATGATTCACCTATGTGCTCTAGCATGCTGATATGGTCATTAACCTTGAGATATTTAATTCACTGACACAGATTTTCCTGATCTGGTCCTAATAAATGAACCTGGTACAAAAAATCCAGACAAAATAGTTTCTCTTAGAGTTAGGAACACAACTGAATGCATACCAGCTCATAAACAGCTACTTTTCCAAAGCAAAACAAAACAAAAAATAATTTTGACATATGAACTTTGAAACACAATGCAAATTCGTATTTTCCTGTAAGTTCTTCTGTTGGAACTCAACAAATTCTCTGCCACTTTGCCACTACTTCTGCGTCTTCTGCTGTGGATTCCTATTGCAGCTCTGGAGCACTGCTGCTGTTCCTCCTTTTTCCCTGACTTGTAAAGCATCAAGACTCACCCAATTACCCAATCCAAAGCCTTTTTAGAGTCTCTCCTTTTTTCCCTCTATCTACTCAGGCTTCACCACTCTTATAAAATAGCATTCAGAAAATGGTCACAGTGGCTGTACATTGCTCCATGAAGGGAATTCCGTCAGTTCTCCCTTCCTGATTTTTATGCTTGGCTGTCTTATGTCTTTGCTTCATGTTCTGGAACTCAGTGACCTAGATTCAGATCCCAGGTTGGTGACTAACAGATATTCTAGAGGATATTATGATACAGATCTGTTCTTTCTCAAGCCCTTATCTAGACTGCAGGTCAATTCATTCCAGTATCTGTCTACTGTATCTGTTCCACTCTGAAAGAGAGATAGGGGACAGGCCTCCCACTGCCATCAGTCTCCACTCCACCCCACACTCCACCTTGCCACCAGTGTGGCCTTCTGCCACTCAAAGCAGCCATTGGATCTGAGGCTCAGAGCACAACAAAATCTGTAGTTATTTAGCAGTGCATGTGAAGCCCATTGCAACTGAAATCAGACTACCCTGTATTTATGTTTTGCTATCCCAAACATTATTTCATTTAACATTCTGTCAGTAGCTGCTACATGTCAGACATTGGCCTGTCATCTCACAAATTTACTGATGTTCTTATAAAAGTATTACCGATATGAGGTATGGAGTAGGAAATAATTAAAAGATGGAGTGATGAGAGATAGGAGGAATGGTTAAGAGACTGCCTGGGAGTGCCCCTAATTCAGTTTGAAAGCCTTAAGTAGGGACAGAAAACAGGTAGGCAAGATCAAATGTAAAGAATGAACATATCCTGTGCCAAGAATTTACCAATCAGTGTCTTTCTTTTGAAAGATCTTTTCTTCTTCCTAAGAGAATTCTTATCGAGCCCTTGGAGCTAGTCCTGGAGGCTTCCCTGGACTCTGAAGGGAATGCTAGAGTGCTGTGTTCTCTCCCCTGTGGCCCTACTGTACTCTTCTCATTCCTTGAGGACTGGTCTCATCCTATTGCACCACGACTAGGGAAGGGGATTAGCCTGCCCTTCTGCAGGACCTTCATCAGAGCACAGAAACTGTCTTTATCCCTCTGTGTGGCTAACCATGCCTGAGACACTACACTTGTTCAAGTGTATGTGATGAATAGTTGACTACAACACTGAAGAATTACAAGCTAATTTTAATATCTGAAAGTCTGTTTCAAAACAAGGAAGACATCTGTAGGGATGCAACCTTTTTATTATATTAAATTCCTTTTATACATTACAAAATAATACAAGAGGAAATAAAAAAAGCATTCCCTGAGGAAATGAACAAGGTCTCAGCAATGCTTTCCTATGTTTAGACATATTCTAGCACTCAAAATCATTTAAACAGTGACTATAATAGATGCTAAATTGTGGGCTGTTAGTCACTTTACTATTCGTAAGCTTCAGCTTGTATGTCTTGGGGGGGCACTAGCGATGAGTCACAGGAAGGACCTGAAAGTCCCCAGCTGTGCCAGTCTGGAACATACTCACCTACATGTCTCGGGCTGTTGGAACTGAACTCATCTTCACACAGGGTCAATGTGGCTGCAGTATGTTGCACATGGCAAGAGGCAATGAGATTTAACAGGACTTCTCTTTCTCTCACTCTCTTCTCAGATCATTAAACTAACAACAATTGACCAAAGTTTAGTAGCAATTTGTTTTAACCTGAAAAGGACATTCCCATTTAAATTGTTGATTGAATTCTCTACAATTTCTGACTTTATAACTCCTCCTAAAATAATGCATAAGCTACTTTAGTCACTTGCAAGCTTAAGGTAGCTAAAACATATATCTACGTGCCTCACCACCTAATGTTGTTTTAGAATTTCTTTTAAAATATTTTGGATACAGGGTGTGGTGGCGCAAGCCTGTAATCGCAGCTCTTGGGGTGCTGAGACAGGAGTATTGCCACAAAATTGAGGCCAGCCTGTGCTACATAGTGAATTCAAGGCCAGGCTGAACTACACAGAGAGACCCTGTCTCAAAACAAAGCAAAACAGAGCAAAACAACAAACAAACCTAAATAAATAAATAATTTCTGTACGGGTAGAGAGGAGCTGGCAGGCTATTGTTTGTTTTGCTTTTCAATTTTGTATTCAATTTATATAATAATAGTCACTTTCTATTATATAGATTTTATTTTTGCTTTTGGTATATTTATTTTTCCACTTTGAGACTGAAAACATTCAAACTGGAAGCAAGAGTTCATTTGCAGCTACTCTATGCAAAGCACCACAAGTGCTCTTATGTTCTGTAGTGGGGCAAAGCTAAATCAAAGATTCTTCCATGTGTCTGCTATTCTCTAGAGTGTTAATGTTCACTACCTTTCTATTATTAACTTCATGTTTGTAAGTTTTTTCTAATAGCTATAAGCACCACTACAAAGCACAAATGGAACAATGAAAGAGAGAATGGATCGAAAAACTCTTGCAAATAAATGCATGTCATAGGCAATGTGTTTTCTCCTGTCCCATTTTTCATCTTTTCTGTTAATTAGCTCTGTTGGTTCTGATGAAAGTCACTGAGCTTTGCTCTAAATCCCAGGGAGCATTTTATAGGTTTAAAATTGGTAACTGGGGGACCACTGAGTTGATAGGATAGAAATGCTCAGAAAAAATAGTTACAACTTCAGGTGAGCATGCTAGAAATATCCTCACTCTACTCCACCAAAAGCCTATTATTAGTGGGATGAGAGGATAACTACCCAAGAGAGAAGATAATAAAGGTGAGAAATTTTCATACTGCCAAAAATAATGGTGATGAACTGTACTTCTTTTCTGCTTCCTGTAGGGCCTATACAATGCTGAGCAAGTCGTAGGTGCTCAGTTAATCTTCATGGGATTGATAGGAACAGGTTAGTTTGATATATAAATTCAAATAATACCAGTTCTGTCCTCCTTTAGCTTGTATTGTGACATATTGCAAACTTTCTGTATTGGCAGCCCACCTTGTATCTAAGCCACTGTCACAATAGACTTTGAAGTTCATCAGTGCCACTAGATGCATTGCTGGAATGTAGGGTCTACTGACAATAAGCTCTGATTTTCATTCATCACCTTACCAAAATCTCTAAATAACAACTGTGCTTTTTCTGTCCAAACAGAAAAATATGCCCTTCAATGAAGTCCTCCTTTATAAACTATAAATGCTAAGTGTGGTGTGCTAGAAAAAGACTGTGATATGCTAGAAAAACCCTCACTAGGGTTTCTGCACAAGGCTGCAAGGAGTTGGTTACCTGGCCAAAGCACATGTGCTGAACGCACACAGCACAATTGGGCTAGCTGGATGAGCATTCACTTCCTGCCTCCTGATGGCTGTTATTTCCTTCTTCAAGATGCTTGGGGTAGAAGATCATGTTTGAGTCCTTCCTCAAAATAATTCTGTGGAGTTTCTAGTTAAATTTCACAATAGTTTGCTTTCTATCTTTTTTAACAAAAGGAAATACTACCAAAGATAATTTTGCTTTTAAAATATAGTCAAATGTCATTTAGAGGCCAGTATCATAAATAAGATAGCTGATAAGTCTGAAGAACAGCATTGCAAAACCAAAAAAAATTTTGATGATAAAGTGATAAGGTCACTTTGCTCATGAACTGGTCTGGAATTATGCAACAAAAATAATAATAAAGGAACAACTTTTTAAAACACTAAATCAGTAACAAGTATTTTGCATATATTATTTCACTTAATCTTCATAATTTATGTATCATGTGTACTAAATATTTATGCACCATTTTTTTCCAATTTATAATGGGAAGAGAAAAGTGATAGAATACTTTGAGTGACATAGGAAAATGGTGGGATTTTAAGCCATACCTGTGCCCTAAGGCACCAAACTGTCTTTCTCAAATTGGGCCCTGGAGATGTTCTAATATTGCAATATCAAGCCTTTTTTTGAGATAGGGTCTCGCTACGTAGTTCAAGGTAGTCTTAAACTCACTGTGTAGCTAACACTGGTCTTGAATTTGTGGTAGTACTCCTGTCTCAGCACCCTAAGTGCTGGGATTCCCAGCATGCACCACTATACCCAGATATCAAGATTTTTGAAAAAGAGTCAGACTGTTTAAATCTGGATACGCTGACGGTGGTATCTTAGGTAAGAATTAGTATGAAAAATGTGGTGTGACGAATCAATCCAAATATGGCTGCATGAGGTGAAAGTGACAATCTGTAACTATGTGTTGGTAGTGTATACTTAGTAAATATGAGTGGATGTTTAATACACTGACACAAAGGAGACACTATGGATAGCAGATGAATATTACATTATGTCAAAGAAATCAATATTAAGAGTATAAAAAAGCATAGGGCAGAGACAATAAAATTCCCCAAGTAAAATATACTGTTTCAAGATTAGAGAATCTGTCAGTCATATTTTTCATTTTTTCTTTCCCCTGTTTTTCATAGAAACTGATAGGATAAAGCTAGAATATAGAAGTCTGTATACAGAAATTTTGAGTTTTGGCTTTAATTTTTAAATTTTATAAGTATTCTAAAGATTTTACGATCTCTTGAATTCATTCATTGTAACAGTTAGTTGTGACCGTTTGTGTCACGTGCATCTTTAAAAGAGTGAAACTTGAGGACCAAGTTAATAGTAACATACCCCCCCCAAAGTCAGCTGGGCTCAACAGGTTTTAAAATAAGGCAAATGTTACATTTTTTCCTCACTTTCACTAAATGAAAGAAACAACAAGCAATTGCTGCACTGCAGTGTGAGTACATACACGGGGAGATGGAGGAGGAAAAGGAAGGGAAAGAGAGAGGGAGAAGGAACTCAACATCTAAATGATTTGAATTACTTGTTCTGTCCTATTGGCCACTTGTTTAAAATACGGATTTATCATCTATAGTTTTACATTTACAGGATGACCACTGAATTAGCAATGGATTCAGGTGGGATTTTTAAAAAATACATTCTTAACAGATTTTTACTGGCAGAGAAATTAATACTAGAACAAATAATCATATATTGTGGAATCTTTGAAGATGGAAAACTTAAAATAATAAAAAGGATACTTATTTATTAAATGTGTAGTTTCTGGTATATCAATCAAAATATCCCAGGGAATTGACATATTCCTAGGTTTTCCAACCATTTTAGGCTCAGAAAGTTTAATTTTAGCAGGCTCAGAATGTTATTCTGTATAGTTTTGCAACTCTTTACAGAAGATAATCTTTCCTTTTTAACAGAATCTTTTATTTAAAAAGTAAAAGCTCTACCAAAATTTTTGTTCACTGAAAGGTATAAAAAAAGATCTAAAACAGTCTGGTATTTACAGAAACAGCATGTAATCTTAAATCCTAAACCTTGGCCCTCTGATCCCACAGCTCTGGCTATGCCAATTAGTTATTGATTTAATTTAGTTTTTGTAGATTGTAAGCAAATCAACCTGTTATTTGGCTTGCATAACTCCAAATATATCACTTTAATGTCTTTCCCCCAAACTGACTGTTTTTTGATAGAATAGTACAATGTCACTGTTGAGATAAAGGTTTGTTTATGTTCTAATTAGTCTATTGAATAGCCAAATGCCTTTAAGAAATTGTAAAAGACAAATATTAAGTTACAAAGCAACTAGAGTGGGATTATACATTTCATGTGGATTTATAGTAAAAGATAAATAAATATTAAATTGTACGTTAACCAGTTATTTTCAGGTGATAGCTTTGTTGACGTCTGATATTTTTATTTGTGATTTCAAAATTATTTTCTAAATTTCTTACAAGAACAAAGGCTACCTCTGCAAAAAAGAAGAAAGTCAAGTAATAACTATTATTTGTAATTTGGCACAATATATAAAAACTTAAATTAGAAGAGAATAAGAGGAAGTTGTAAGGTTGGTAACTAGCAGAATATATATGAGCAAAACATTATACACACTGATCCTCTCCTAATATGAAATTAGGGGAAGGGTGTTGGAGATTGAAAATGATCAAAATATATTATGTGTATGTAAGAATCTGCCAAAATTAAACTCATTCATCTGTATAATTGAGACAAAGTCTTAAAAAAGAAATAAAGAAAAAGAATTCCTTAAATTCAATATACTCAAAGAATGTCTTCTTATGTTTGGACCCTTTCTTATACCATAGACCTAAAGGATCTACTTGATTATGAACCTATAAAGGATATACTTGACCAATTCATACATTTAGGGGAAAATATGATTAATTTTTGACACGAATTATCTGGTTTTGTGTCTTTTAAATTATTAATAATAGTATGTTGAAGATTTTAGATAAAATGGTGTTCATCACAGCAAACTTTAAGCATGGTGGCACCAAAGCAGTCCAGATGCCATGTTATAACAGAAGAGTTGAAAGATGAGAGTAATGGAAGCCCTTAACAGCACAGTCCATTTATTCTCCATCAGCATCCAGGTGCTACCAGTCCTGCCTTAAGTTTGAACTATGTTTGTCGAGTGACTCCTATGTTCTGCTTTGAAGGGATAAAATATTTTATTTTGCACAGATCCAAGAAGAAAACTGGGAGCTGTGGGGCCACATCAAAACTTATCTTAAGCAAGACTGCTTCAAGAATCACTGATTGCTTATATGGTTTTTATTCTGCCCATAGAACATAGGTGGGAACAACAGTGTGCAGGTTGACATCTAAACTTTAGGATACCTTGTATGTTTCTACTTGCTAGTGTCATGAAAATTATATGCCCTGGGCAATCCATTGATCAAGGGAGATAGGTTGAAAGACCTGAGGGACATCTCCAGATCCAATCTATAGCTTGCAAACAAGCCCAGCCAAACAAGTTTCACTCAGCTAAGTATGAGCCAACCTATAAATGAACAAGAAAGAATAAATATTATTTTAGGCCACTAGTTTGTTATGTAGCATTATTATAACAAAACTGATTGATATACTTCTTAACTCCCTAATGCTTTCATATGTCTACCTAGTCAAGTGATGGTGAATGTTAAAGTAATTAACTATCTATGAGGAATCTGATGACTCAAAGCTTAGGTGTTGGTGTAAGAGAACCTGAATTGGAATCCTAGCACTGTCATACCAATTTATTTTACCTCTTTACCACAGGACCTTCTTTTGTTGAAAAGAGATAATAAAGGCCAGGGTTTAGCTCAGGGGCACAAGCACCTGCCTGGCAAGCACGAGGTCGTGAGTTTAATCCCCTGTACAAGAAAACAAAACAAAACAAAAAACCCCCAAAACTCTGAATTTTAAAGATTATTATGGAGAATGAATGGGATAATAAAGGTCCCAGCACAGTGACTGTCAGTTGTTATTGGCTGCCCTGGAGTAAACACAGAATGCCCAAACAAGGCTATCTAGTGGGCTTGGATAATTGAAATAGGAGTCATTTCTTGAGGCTAAAATATTCCTGTTTTCACATTAAACAGAGTCAAAGCAAATGTACAACTTAAAAAAAATAGCTCAGTGTGAGACGGATTACAAGAACATACCACAGTGTTTTCTGAAACCTGTACCATGGCATAATTCTTAAAACAGCCAGGTCTTCTAAACACATGGCGTCTACATGAAATGGAGGATGAAAACCAAACTTGTCCTGGTAGCCATTATTATTTATCATGGTGCAATGAGTACAATGAACAGATTGTCAATTATTTCTGTAACTATAATAAACAAAATGTTTATTGAAGTTGGGGGTGAGTTTAGATCAACTGTCCTGTTCATATACTGAGGAAAAAGCAAATGAAAACTTCGATATGATAGAAGTCAGCCCCCCACCATCTATAACCTATGTTGGGTTGGTTCACAACCCAACATTAATATTGGATTGGTCCTGGTTCACATTAATATTGAAATTTCTATTGGGATATTATAATTTCTATTTACTAATTTATTGGAGGTATCTGTGCTTTAAACCCAGATTCAGTTCTGTTCTTTCAATTATTTCTTTCTAATTAATTTTTGTTAAATGAGATAATGTATGTGCAAAAGCATACTATAAAGTGTAAATGCTGTACCTTCTGGTTAACTTAATTTAAATCAAATTGTTCAAGACATTAAACATTCTTATCTATTCCATTATGGCACATTATGAGATGTAAAATCTAGAATTAAACTTGATGACATCAGAGATAATGAACAGCTGTCTGGGAATCCAGGAGTGGAGAAACTAGCTTTCCCTATCAGAACCACTCATAGAGGGCATAGCCATGGGAACAAAGAGTGGGGCAAATCAAGGAAAAGTACATGCTGGAAGTGTTTTTCTCTCCTCAATGGGTCTCTGCCTGAGGGACTTTAATTTATCTGAATGTTAAGAAAATATAACTTGCCACCTATAACAAAATTGTTCCTATTGCTTCTTGAGTTTTGATTTCTCTTTGTAGAGGTCCAAGTCTTAAAATCATCTTTGAAATTTAGTTACTATAAATGAAACAATTTCTCCTCATTTTTCTAGCCCTTTATCAGTAGTTTCTATGATCTATCACAGACAATGTTTAGTGCCCAGGGAAGAAACATTTCCCTTCTGTGAACCTGCAGAAAATGGCAGAGTCCGGGGTGGGAAAAGACATCCATGGCCTTCATATCTTAATGACTCAATGACAGTGGGAAATGCGGGTTCCCGATCCACTAAAGATGGAATGACAATACTAGCTACTTCATGGATGTATTTTCAACATTAAGGAAGATAATTTATCAAAATTTAGCTCAGTGCCTGGCTGTGTTCATTTAACATAAGACATTTCATAGTCACTTAGTGGTAAAAAATAAAGTAGGGTGTCTAGGATGAATACGGGAGAAAAGGAGACATGGCAGATACAGTTGTGAGCTGATTCAAAGAAAGGGCAAGAAAGTTATTAATTTAAACTAATTCAAATTTTGTGAAAACTGAATGTCAGATAGGCCTAAATTCTTTTGAAATTATGAAAGAAGCAGATGCTAAAAAATAAAATTAATGTCATAAAGCAGATCATAGGGAAAATAATCAAGCCAATGAGGAAAAATATTGTTTATAAAGACATTAGAAGTATTTACCACCATAGATTTAACATGTCCATTGTCTACTAGTCTTATCATTTTGCTGTAACAAAAAATTTCTATTTAGTAAAACATCCAGGTAAACTTCATTGCATATATTTAAAAGAGAAAAAAATCATCTTCAAAACTTTAGTGAACATTTTGTCAATTCACAGATTTTAATGATAATTTCTTGTAAATGTGCCATCTTGTGTGACTGAACTTTGAAAACATCATTTTCATTTTTGAACTTTCTGTCTCTCTCTCTCTCACACACAAAAAAACCCAAATCCACCCCAAACCAACTTGGCATGCTCCCTTAAAGCTTTTACAAGTGATCTTGTCAGTGACTACACTATGGATGAATCTTTGTAATTTTGATAAATTATATCCTATCATATCCACACTAATAATTTTCAAATACATTGAACCATGTATTGGAACATGGGTTTTAGTTGGACCAACAAAGCAAATTTACTTTATCCCATTATAAGATAGTGGGCATCTATCTTTGATGTCAGATTACTCCTGTTCCCTGCTAGAAAAAGATAATTAGGTCTGGCCTGGTTTTCCATTTGAGCTTCTTCCCATGTCAACAAAGCCTTTAAGAACCATGGAAAGCTGCACACTGAAATGTGTTCATTAGCCTGCCACTTGGGGTGAGATCTCTGAAATGGTGCCTGTATTTTGCGGCTGTGATTATACTTAAGACAACAATAATATATGATGAAATCAGGCCCAGACTGAGATTGCAGTTGCCAGGAAAGAAGTGCTTACAAAGATGGAGATGGACAAGGAAACCGTAACAAAAGCAATCCTTTGAATAAGATTAAGTAATGAGTAGGACTGGCCAGGGAGATGGGAGAACAGTTCTTTAAGACAAGGAAACCACACTTAAAGAGGAACACAGTTGCAAAATTTCTTTATAGTAGGGGTCTGCAACAACACTGTAAAGTTGGAGGTTAGTGGGTAGTAATAAAAGAAGTAAAACTTAGAAGAAGTAGGTAGCAGCTTAAACACTCCTAAATAGATCCGTTTTTATTTTATTGATGCAATGTGGCTAGCACAGTGCCAAAAACTTCACAAACATTATTTTACAAGGAAGTTTACAGTTGAAGAAGTTTGCAGCTCTGATAGATGAAGTGATTTTCCTAGATGGCATAATCTGGATAAAGGTAGAATTTGAGCAGAACTAATATATCTCTAGGTGTAAATTTTTCTTTCATATCTCATACATGGAAATGTGCATGTTATTCTTCTACAAGCAATTAGAAGCTGTCTGAGAATTTCAGACTATCAAATAACATGATTCAGTTGGAATTTTGAAAGCATATGTCTGGAAAAAATATAGAGGATAAACTGAATGTAGTATCAGACTAGAAGACCAATTAGGAAGTTACAGTGTCTAGATGAGAAAACCATAAGAATCCAGGTAAGTCATCATCATAGTTGGCTGTCCATTGGAATCATCTGGGTAATGTTTATAACTATGTAATGATTGGGTCTCACTCTAAGATACTATTATTTTAATTTCTATAGACCCCTTCACTCCCAAAGTAATGCTAATATGCAAGCTAGGGTTAAGAATCACTGGTTTTGGCCAAGTCACTGAGTGTGGAAATGAAGCTAGAAGCTTGAATGTTATTTAGTAATTAGGCTCAAGAGGACTTGGTAGTATATTGAATGTATTTCCAGTGGTGATGAGGGTAAAGATAAAGGTGAGGGAAATCTGAAATGACTCCTAGGTTTCTGAAGGAGTCATTTAGATTTTTGGGATTGGAAGGTGCTAGCTCCATTAACCAGGATTAAAATACAGGATAAAGATATTTATAATCTTTTGGAGTAATGGAATGCAAAAAAATATTATTATAATGAATTTTTTAAATACTTGTAATATATTATAGCTGTAAAGATCATGGAGAGTTGATTAAAGACAATAGTAGGTTGTCACAATTGCCACAAACCCAAAAACAACTTCAAATTCTACTTGCAAGTATTATCATGGGCACGGGATCTACAGTCTACTAACTTAGACTTACATTAACCACACCCTGGGTCAGTGGCAGAAACAACAGTCTCTAATGCAGTCTGTCTCATTCTGGTTGCACATTTAAATCATCCAGAAAGGTCTGAAAAATGTTGTTGCTGGTGTTCCACTCTCTAGCTTGCCCATGTTAATTGGTCTTAAATGCATGAGATTTCTTCATTTTTGGATTATTATAATGCATAGCCCAGGTTAAGAACTATGGCTTTAGTATCTTCATGATCTCAACAAACAGATGACATTCAGATTAGCATGGAGGTTGTTCAGGGTTTATTTTAAATTGCCAGAGAATGTCTTCTTTTATGAAAGGATTAGTAAAACTTACTGTACATGTCAAAGGCAATATACTCTTAGTGGTCAGAAGTTCATACATGAATTTCAGGTATCACTTCTAGATGCCATTTTTGGTCTTGTTTTTACTTTTCAAATGGAAGTTAAATACTTACATTCTTCTTCATTGTGACAATCAGTGTTACTCAGGAAAGAAGACCTATGCTCAGTAATAAAGCAAAAGAAATTTAATTTTGATATTAATTTTAAAGTGTTGGAAAAGCTAAAGGGAAGAAGGTGCTAGGCAGGCAGCTCAGAGATGGGACATGAAGAAACCTGTTGTGTCTATTGTACCTACTATGGCACAAAAGGGACAAAGGTAGGAAATATTTTACTAAAATACAAGTGTGGACTGCATTTACGTTCTAGGGCACTGGAGGCAGGAGCTTTCTAAAAGGAGCAGAAACCATACCCATGAGGCCACTGCTGAAATGTTTTCTAAAGCTGAAGGAAGGAGAATGAGAAATTCTGACTTTGCCTTCTCACCTGCTGTCTAATATCTCCAGAGGACTGAATCTAATGGAAATTAGTTGGTATGGAATCCTTTAGGGCATAATTGGCAGGGCTTAGCACCACACAATACATTGCAGAGCTAGAAAATGAGGATGAATCTGAAAGCAAATAGGTAAATGACTACAAGTAGAATACTGAACTAAACTCATCCTAGATTGTTATGATAGACATATTCTATACTTGCTGTTAAATATGTGTCATAGAATATAACACACTTGGGAAATGGTGAGAGTTTTCCTCATTTTACTCCATGTTGCAGAATAATTATTCTAGAAACACATTAGTAATTTTTCAGAGATTATCAGCTCCCAGCTATGTTCACACTGCAGAATATATTCCAATAGAAACACAGAAAACCCTTTTGACAATGATAAAAAGAAGAAAAGTTAAAGATACAGATCCCCAAAGAAAGAGATATAGAGTGAAAAAATGTAGGCCAGATATAGTCTCAGTGTGAAGAATTTTGTTGATTCTTTTTCTACTGATTATTTAATATTAAACAAAGTCAAGACTCTCAAAGATTATGTTAGTCCAAAAAGATGTTAGGTTTTTTCAGCATCTTTTGTATCCTTCAAATCCTAGCTTCTAACAGGAGACTTAGTTGTTATCCTGAAAAGTTGGTCTCTTTTGCCTAAGTTCACCAACAGGGATACAGGATAAATGCACTTAGTGTTCTTTATTTCTCTGAATGATAAATATTGGAAAAGATGTACACTAGTATTGGAACTTTCTTACATGGTGTATATATCTAAATTTTGCATCCTAAACACTGTAGGATATGTGAGTTGCCAGGAATGCTAGATATGGCACAAGCTGACAAAGATCCTATATATTTTTCATTCATTTTCCTGTTTGTTGTGATCCTCATTTTCATGAAAGTAAAAATAAAGTTTTAAAAATATTTAAGTATTATATTTTAAAAGGTTTTAATTAACTGATTCCTGAATACTCTCTTGCGTCTCTTTCTCCTCCTGCACTCTAGCAAATGAAAAGAATAGTGGTAGAATTATTGGTAAGTATGAAAGACTTTATTCATTCTATAACATAACCTCTGACATGTGTTCTTTCTCTTACTGGAAGTGGAAACAGGTAATCTCCACTAAGGAATGAACTCATTCAGAAGCTCCTCTATAGCTAAAGTGAATGTTATCTTTCAAGAGTAGACTTTTTGTCATCTAAAAATTCATATATGTATACAAAACCTATAGCCATTCTTAACTCCCCTTATTCCATCTAGATTCTCATTGAAAGAGACCCTACGTTAATGGTCAAAATTAAGCTTTTACTGACACTTTCTGCTATAAGTGTGACCTTGTAATAAAGGAAGTTGCTTGTTCTTGATGCTGTAATTTGTGTCTAATGTGGTTCTTTGATATAATTCCATTATGCTTGTCTAATCTAAATTATGCAAAGAGCCAGACTACTTTCTACTACATCTTATGGACTGCAGTGTATTAAATTGACAGCAATCTTTCACCATCTTTGAACTATTGTATGTTTCAGCTTAAATTTGAGTTTCTTCAGATTTTAAAGTCCTCTTCTTAAGAAATATTTGAACTTAACATATAAATACATGTGTGGGCAATTTTTTCCAACATCATTCTACACTTTATTCTTCAACACTGTCTAATTATTTCATATAGATCTTTATTTTCTAAACCTGTTTTACAGCAATTCAAGGAATTTGGCCATAATGTAGCATCTTAAGGAATGGGAAGTTTTAAGTCATTGAATTCAGAAAAAGGGCAACCGAAGGTCTCCAGATATCTACTGATACATATGATACAAAACGATACTGGAAATCCATTAGACATTAGCAAGCATTGTTAAATGAATCATTCCAAATTACCACCCTTTCAGAACCATGGACAGCTATACTGACCACTTTCCCAATTGTCCTGCTCTCAAAAGTTGTGAAATGAAAATCTCAGGGTTCTTAATTAATTAGATTTGCCTAATGTTTTAAAGTATAAATGTCATACTTATCCTTCTAGTATTATTAAGGGCACTGATTCTGAACGACTTTTTCAGAAGTCTTTCTTAGGATTCTACCAAGTGAGATTGTATCTTAAGGGTCCGCATGTCTGTGAGTCTTGAATTGTCTGAGGAATCCTTGTATATTTGTCTGAGGGATCCTTGTCTGAGGAATCGTTGTATATCTGTGTCTTTCTGAAAAAATATATTGAGAAATGTTCTCTAATATCCTGAGAAAGTTTAGCGTTCCTTAGCTTTGACTTGACTAGAGTAAATTTTGAGCCTTAGTGATTTGTTTGATAAAATGTTATAATTCTATGCAATTATGTGTGACAATTTGAGGAGCTATAGTGAAGAAGAAATGAAAGAAGCAAGAAAAGTGAAAAATGTGCAACAATCTTGAAGAGGTAGAGATTTGTTTTCAATCAATATAAATGTCATAAAAACTGATGAAAGCAAAAAGGAATTGAGAAAAATGTGGTCATATCAATATTCAAGGAAAGATTAATTAATTCTGTTGCTAATGATATTTCATTATGATATTTGACATGTATTTTGCTAGTAGGTAAGAATCATCTTGCACACTACTTATTAGATCTTCTTTTTTGTGACAACAAACTTTTATTACCCAAAATAAAATGTGGGCACAGGGACCTGGGGTAGGCATATCTACCCAACTCTTCATATTTTCTAAGGGCCATGTTCCCTATCTTAAAACACCACATTTCTTCCTTTGTCCAACTTCCCACTGTTGTTATGTTTTTCTAGATTTTATAACTGAGAATGTTCCATTTCATGTGAAAATGTAGCTGGTGTTCCTCTGGAAAGGAGATAGGACTAATTGGTTATTTTGGCAATTGCTTAGTCTTGAGTCTAGCAGGAAGGGCTGGTTCCTGGCAGGAAAGCGAATTAAATGCTCAAATTCCCAAGCTGTCAGCTAGCAGATGTATGTTCAAATAGGAGAACAAAGAACTTTTGGAACAAAGTTTAGAACTCTGCTTCTGTTGTCAGTTGGAAGAGAATCTGTTTCAGCTCAAAAGCAAATGCTCAACTCCATGTGTTCTGACTTTTCATACCCGTCCCCTCACCTCACCTCTTCAACCCATGCCTCCACCCTGCTGAGAAAAATATCTTTCTAAAAGGGATGCATATGGCTGAAAATTCAGCTTTTAATCTTTACCACATGTCTGTGCATTTCTATCACTGAGCTAATTGCATTAGGCAGTTTCAGATGCTCTCCACCTGGCTTCCTTCATGGCTGTGTTATATATAATCTCACCACCCTGTCCCCAATGATGCCAGCCTCAGGTAGGCCACTGACTGTCCCTGGCCCCAGGCAATGGAAAGAGCGCAGCATTTCCCACACAAAACATCAACAACCTGTTTCTAGCATTGACCAGCTGCTATAATCACCACACCCATGGTATCTTTATAGAATATTTTGCCTTTTTGATGTGTGGGGTAGTGTGACATGGCTTGAAAAGATCTCTAAATATTATTCTGGATATTATTCATAAACTTATTTTCAGAAAACTTGTAACTATTTGGGAATTTTTTCCCTTTGAAAAATCTATTGTATCTTCAAGTCTTATTCACTCTCCAGCTACTTCTCACCATCTTCGTTTGTCACTCCCATTGTCTAAGTCACCATGAGATCTCGCCTGCATGTTTTTGTTTCCTGACTGGCCTTTGCAGTCTATCTTTGCTCCACTTCAGTCTAATCTCCAGCATCCAGAGTGATCTAGGCATATCACATCACATCTCTGCTAAAAAACCCAACAACTGGCACACTGGAGGTAAAAACAAAAGTACTCTCAATTATCTGCAATGCTTTATAGAAGCTGGTCCACCCTCAGATCTCTGGTTTTAGCTCCTGTTTCTCTCCCTTTGCTCACTCAGCTCTAGCCACACTGCTCCTACTGCAGGGTCTTTTCAGTCTATTTTTTAAAAGTTTTATTGCTGTTTCTGAGCAAATCATGGCTCACTTCCTCCCATGCAAATTTTTTCTTCCTTTCTTTTTTTCCTCTCTGGTATTCTTTACTATATATATTACTCATTTATTTATTGTCTTTCCTGCTATAATGCAAGGTTCCTTTCTCTCTAATTTCCATATGTTTGCCCTTTGAATTTTCCATTCTTCCTGTTTTTAGTATTCTGCATTCTTTGAAGTACTCAGTTTAATATTCTTGCCTCAAAGCTGTTACTTGACAACCCCCCCCACCCTACCCAACTTCAACAGAACAAAGAAAGAGCAAAATCGTAGAAAAACTCCTTTATACTAGTAAAGGAGTGGAGGAAAAATATTGTAAGATGAAGGTAGAATAGGTTTTCCTTAAGTAAATCTGTTTAACCAGGAAAGAAACATAGGGTAACAAGGAAAAAACACTTCATGCAGAAAAAGGATGGGAAGCATTCTAACCACAACAGATTAACTGCAGACATTTTATGTGAAAAGGAATCATCTTTACTTATGTCACCAGACCACTAGAGATTCACAACCATATTTTTACTTATGTCTTTGGAGACTATAGTTCTTTTATTTTGTCTTGAGTTTTATTCTGATGAACAGGAGTCACCCTTATTAAATATGTCCCAATTTGGGCAATAATCTCATTTCCAACAATGCATAGGAATATTCTAATATGCTTACTTACAAATAAAATTAAATTTTCAACACATTTAAGAGCTCAACCAGCTGACATGGAGAAATATTTTCCAAACACTACTACTCTGGATTAGAATGGTGGTTTAAAACATTGTAAAAAGTGAAATTCAAATTTAAAACTATTATAACACTTTTCTAGGTATTTTATGAAAAATCAAATAGTATAATTTGAAATTTCAAATGGATTATTCATAAATTTATTTTCAGAAAATTTGTAACTGTTTGGGAACTATTTTCCCTTAGTAAAATCTATTATACCTTCAAGTCCTGAGGTTATTGCCCAAATTGGGACATATTTAATTCCATAATCTATTTGAAATTTTCATATCATGCTTATTTGTAAAAAATATACAAATAGGTTTAAATTTTAATGTCTAACTTGTCTAACCATCTTACTGCTAACATCGTATTTTTAATGAAATTACCATCATAAATTTTAGTAATACATTTTTGAGTGAAATAACAAATTTTAAAAATGTGAATGAAATAAACAAATTCTTTTTTATCAGTAAGTCTTCTTGAAATGATACAATAATTAAACTCTCCCTAGACATTTAGTGAAAAAGAATAGTATTTACTGCTGAAAACTGAATAATAGTAAACATTTTATAAAATGAAATTTTGTAAAAATTGACTGCAATGGGGACACTTTACATGATACTGTACATATTACAAATACATAAGCCCTATTCTGAGAGGTTGTAATTCAATTATTTGCCACTTAGACTCTGAGAGGCATTAGTTTTGTAGAAATTACTAAAATTTCAGATCCTTGTAAGGATTTAAGCTAAGGCATGATATAATCAATACTGGAAAGCACATGAAAAAAATATTGTGAGCCAAAAGAGGCTGCACAGACACTGGTTAGAAGATTACAGTGATACAAGCAGGAGATGATAATGACTGAGAATAGAGCAGTGGTATAGGTGATGGGAGGAAATAGACAAGTGTCAAGTATACTCTGGAGGTAGAATTAAACACAGTGCAGTGACTAACAAAATATGAAGGAAGGTAGAAGCAACTGTCAGGTATGATTCTAGCTTAAGAAACTGAATGATGATACCATTTACTGAAATATGGAATACCAAAAGTGGAGCATTTTGGGGGTTGGGTTGAAGAAGACACTGGTTTCTATTTTAGGGACGTTTGTTAGATACCCTTAAAGTTGCAGTTCATTGGCTACACAAGCAGGGAGTGCAGAAAAATAGCACAAGTCAAAGCCATTCTAAGGTTTTATGAAGCATCAGAATCATCTGTGGAACTTGTTAAACCACAGATTACTGAACCTTGTCCCTGGAGCTTCTGATTTCATAAATCTGGGATAGAGGAGTGACACTTTGCATCATTAACAAGGCAACAATACTGTTGCTGTTAGTTCAAAGACCATAATTTTGAGAACCACCAAGGTAGGATTTTTTATTTGGAACTCACTGGCACATGAATGATCTCTGAATTCACAGGAATAGTTGAGATTAATGAGGAAGCAGGGGGCATAACAATGAATGGTAAAAAATTGGGTTTTGATGAGCTTCAAAATATACATTACATTAACGTATACTGATTCATGTTTAACTGAGTAATATCCAAGTAGGAAATTCAAGAGAAATTGACTTCCAACCCCATTATGACTTTTGTATTATTAACAAAGATAATTTGGCCTCTTTGTCCAGCCTTGTGCTTGTTCCAATGTCCGGGACACATGTCACAATATTGAAGTGCCTAGTAGAGAATGAAGAGTTCTGCATTCATCAACTGATACTATCTACTCTCTGAAACACAGAGGATTCTGTTAGTGATCCACTCCTTACTAGTCACAAGGCTATTCTGTGGAAAATTTCAGCATCACTAATCATGGGTAGCACTCTCTTGAGCTCCTGATGCTCTCTGGCTTCTTGTAAGCCTGTATGCCAGGACAGCCTACATGTAACAGGTGATTTGCCCACACAAAGAAAGCACAAAGCAAACATCCTCTTTTCCAACATTGATAATAACCAGTCATATTTTCTGATGTTTCCTGGATGCCAATCTCTCTTTCCATTTTATGAAACTTGCTTACAGGTCCTCCCCTGCACATGACTGGAACAGTCTTCAATTTGTATACCCACCTCTTCACTATCGGGCCCACCTATCTGCCCGCTTGCTTGCCTGTCCACATGCTTGCCTGACGTATAGATCTGGTTTTGTTTGCTTTCCTAACACATGATGACATTTTTATAGGATGACGTTTGCTGTGTGCAACTGGACCCACATTATCTCATATTTTTTAAAAAGTTTCAGTTACAGACAGTAAATAATGTTTCCTTGCAACTCATGTTATGCAATAAATATAAAAAATCTATTCTTCATTAAATTGAGCAATTTAAAACTAGAGCTTCCGTGGAATATTTATAGGAGGTTTGGAGGAAAATTTTACATATCATAAAGATTCACTTATATCACATATCCTTTTTACTCAATGTATATTTTTTGTACTTTTGGACTGGATTTTACAGAAACAGAACAGTAAAATGAGAATGATTTTTGTCATTGATAATCCTTTTTGTTTATGGTAGGAGGATAATTTCAACCTAACTAGAAACTGCTAGTAAGTAATCATTACCATAGAACTTGTGAAAAGGCCCTCTTCATTGGCTTTCCACTCTGCCAGCATACTCTGTATTTAATCATGAACTAGTGTCCTCTGAATGAAACAAATGTCAAGAGTAATAAACGCTTATGTAGGTGATGGTTTTCTGCCTGAAGGTGCAAAGCATCTAATGTAACACCAGGACCCTATACATGAAATAACCAGAAAATAGTTCAATTAAACCAATCATTTCTGCCAAGTTAATGAACATGCCAACTGATAAATAAAAAGTCCATCTGCAGCAATTGGTACTGTCTGAAATGAATGCATCAGCTGTGCCCCAATTCATTGCAAGGGCCAAATATAGAACTGGCCTAGATACTGCTGACATTTGCTTCCATACAAAGAAGAGTATAGATTTGTTTACATAGCAGCAAACAGAAATGCCAGTGACTCTGGATAAGAAAATCCTTTGTACCTACTATTTTTCAGATGTGTTATTAAGCTAAAACAAGCTATTTACCTCTCACAGATCTAAGTCTCAGAGACAAAGCTACTCAACACTGGAGTTTATGGAGAATGTGGTAGAGTCAGGGCAAACATGGGACTTGCCCACCATGGTAGCAGTTACATATTAGCAGGACTAAGAGATAAATAAGTAATTAACTTTAATTAATTAATATATATAATTAACTAATATATATATATGTATATGTATATATATATATATAGTGTTTTGTGTGTATGCATTCTAAACTTACTTTAAAAATGTGAAAGTTTAGCAATCTTGGAGTTTTATCCAGTATATCTTTGTAAATCCCTTAGCAACTCTTCTTGAGAACTAAAAATAACAGGTGTACAATTAATCCTTAGGTGAGTCACAGAATATCAGAGCTAAATTCCAGCAATTCCCTCCCCCTAGAATATTCTGCCTCAAGATTTTCCTAAAGTATGAACTCTTAGCTGTCTCACACATAGCCTCTGCTTGCCTTCTGCATGGATACTTCTCAAGCTCAGTAACTCACTGCTTTCTGGGAAAGGCTGTTCAAATGTGGGGAAGTTTTATTTATGGAGTGAAGGAATGAATAAAACAAACACTAGTGGAATTTTAAAATCCATAAGCATAGAATTATAGCATTTTGAGATGGACATTCCTTTGGTAATGAATGTAAACATCTTAAACTCCATGATCCATTATTATAATCACCCAGTTGAATCTACCAATGATTCTCTTGGTTCACTCTCTCTTACCTTACTCCTTTGACTAACCAACAGTGTAGGTTAAATCCATTTCTCCTGCTAGTCCATGCTTGAACTGTGTTGCTGAGATACATGAGTAAAATACAGCCTGATGCTAGCTGGTCACCCTTTAATGAACACCAGAAAATCTCTGATGTTACATAGCAATCATTCTATCCTCTAAACCATTCCTTTTCTCACTCTTTGGGGTGACTCTCACACCTCTCCTCTGAAATACTTTAACATTTTCTCTTCCCCCTCATTTTCAATGGATAATTTTGTTTCATATTTTAATGACACAAGAGATGCAATCAGAAAAGAAATGCCTCAGCAATTTTTCTGTACTCATGTACTTGTTCTACTTGAAAATGACATAAATAGCTTGCACTTTAATCCCATACTCTTCCTTAGAGAAAACATTCAACAATTTTTTTCTCACTTGTCTTCATTTAGTCTCTCTTTACTTGATCATTGCCATATTTACATTGTTATTTCTCACAGTTCAAAATAACCCTCTTTTGATTTCTCATTCTGCTTCTGCTACTATCTCATTTTTCTCATTCATTTTGGAACAAAACTTGAAAAATTTGTCAATAGGATCTAGCTCAAAAATTTCCCCTCCCATACTCTTCAAACCATGTTAGTCACACTTTTAACTACAGTATTAGAGAGAATATTTTATTAAAATTACATTGTTAAATATATCTCTGCTTCATTTTCAAGCATTTGACATGGTTGATTGCTTTCTCTTTCCTTCAGATATTTTCTTCACTTGACAAAGTAGCTTTTCTCTCCAAACAGCTGAGATTAATCCTTTCCCTCCTGGCAAGTGCAGCATGCCAAATATTGAGAAATAGTGTCTCATCTTTAACTTCATTGTACTGGACTGACTGGATTGTCCTTATTTTGAGCAACTGAATGTGGTGGAAATAACACTTTAAGTTGTAGATCTAACCTCTAAAAAGACTGGAAGATTCCTGTTTTTTGGAGCTCTTTGCTGCCTAGGAAGCCATATGGAATTGGCATGTATGTGGAAAGCTTTCAGCCTTTCAGCCTGGTCTAGCTTTCAAATCACTCCAGATGCAACCAAGCTCTGACTACAGTTGGATAACAGACATCAGGCAGGAGCCACCTTGCTGAGCCTGGCCAATTCACACAACCATTGCACATAATAAATTGTTTAGTATAAGATATAAGTCTCTATGTTGATTATTATGCAGCAATGAATAATTGGGTCAGTCACATTTGCCAGACATGAATGAAAACATACCTATAACTAAAAGAAGTTAACTGATCAAGAATTCCAATCTGACATCTTTGAGTTCCAACATCATGGTTGGAGACCAGTCCTTCCAATGAATTCTTATGGCAGGAGTATTAAGGCAGACCTATTCCTATGAGACACGGCACTCTTCAGAAGGCTGCCTTGACTGGAAGACTTCCCAACAGACTTGCAGAACCTTCTTTAAACTGCATCCACTCCACCTTTCCCTTCATCTCTTCACTTGTGATCAGACTTGCATGGTAATCTGTGAGGTCTCCTGGTTTTGTGTTGCTGCTTCCCTAATTTTCTCGCACAGGCATTTCCCCTGCTACAGTATTTGAGTGTTTAATTCTGTCTGGTGTTCTTCCAAGGTAAAGAATAGGACGCTGAATTAACTCTCCACACTCACCTGGCTCCTCCCTAGCTTTTGCAATTGCTGTCTTTGTCTGTTTTATCATTATCCCTTCATCTTCCTGAAGTGTTGACATTACCAAGGACTCAGCACTTGGGCTTGTCGAACTATATATACCATGTATATTTTGAAAACTCTCTCTCTCTCTACTCTGTAGATAAAAAACACATACATACCAACCTGAAGTCATCTCTGAAATAAAGATTCAATATCTCACTCAAACATCTTATGGGAAGCTTTCAATTTTATACTTCCAAAATGGTGCTAACATTTATCCCAACCTCATTCTTCTCACAGTCCATCTCAGTAAGTGGTAATGTCTTCCTTCTAATTAGTTTGACCATTCTCTTTTTGCTTTTGGTCATACCATACCTCATTTTATTTTTAAAGCAGTTGCTGGAGTAACCTTTCATAAACGTCAGAACTTCTTGTTCTTCTACCTTAATCTTCTACCTATTAAAACAAAACAAAACAAAACAAAACAAAACATTTTACTCAGAGCAGAAAACAAAACACTTATAATAGTGTATACAACCCAGAATGATGTCTGGGACCCCAGAAAATCTTCAACTCTCTCATTTCCTCTTTGCTCACTCTGTATCAATCCCTTTGGTTTCCTTGATGTGTCTCAGGCCTGCTCTGCTTGCCTCAGCTTTAGCAGCCTTTGCACTGTGCCTTTTTTTTTTATATTCTTCCTCCTAATATCAACTGTTCATTTCTTTCCAGTTTTAGTACAAATGCCAACATCTCAACTACACTTTTTCTGGTCACTCTGTCTAAAAGTACAATTTCCAGGATACTTCATATTTCCCACTCATATTATTTCTCTTTAGCAGTTATCACTATTTAACATAATGCAAATTTTATTCACTTATATTTCAAGTTTTTTGTCTCTTTCAGCTATACTGCACACTCTGCGGAGAAAGATTTTTTTGTCCATTTCATTCCCTGCTGTTTTTCAGCACCTACAACATTGTCAGATAGAAGATGTTCAACAGAAGGTTTTCATTGAATGAACCTATAATTTTTCTAAAATAAAACAATATGAGGCAAGTTTTAGTATCTGGTACACATAAAATGCACAGAGATATATTTTCTTCCCAAATTAAAAAAAAAGCTCAGCTAATTTGCTTGCAGTAAACCAGAGCTACACAATTGTATGAAGTCTAACATTTGTTAAGTGGGTGATAATTGCTGCAAGTCTTTGGGAATCTCTTCAAATTAATGGTGTGTTCTTTGACCTCCATGTGTAATTTCTGCTTCTTGTCATTGATCAATTATAGTTCCTATCATTTTACTGCTTGATCATGGTGGAACTTACCTAAAGTGAAATCAAAGGAAACATTTCTTTATTTGTTGGAAGAAAAAAGAAACTCCTGCTTAATTCATTTGTGGCAAAATTTATTTATTCAGGCAGAATACGGGGACTTTAAGAAATAAAGAAATGATAGACCTAGAAATTTTGAACCATTTCTTCTCCCAACCCTTTTGAATGTTGTAGGCACGTTTTCATTCACTTGAGCTCTATAGTTGTTGGTGCCAAAAATTCCCCTCCCCATTTTTCTTTTTCCTCTTGATATATATTTAAAACAGCCAAATGCACAAGGAACTTACCATATCTTCACAAGGGGAGGAAGTTGTGCATTCCATTTACTGTATTCTGAGATATTTTTAGCAGATTTAAAGAACAGTTTTTGACAATAGCAAAATAGAGCTCTTTGAGAACTAGTTATTTAAACCCCTGATGAATGTATCCTGACAAAAATTACAGAGTTTTATTAATTAGATAGCCTAGAGAGAGAATTAAATCTTGAGTCACCACCCTGTGTGCTGAAATAAGTTGAAATCTTCAAACTTAGCCTTGTAATTAGAGGGTCCCAATGAGAGAGACAGAGTAGTCACTGTTCATGAGAACCTGGCAGGCAGTTTGTGCTAGTGAGCAAATCTGCAGCAGCAAGACCAGAAGGACAAAGGAAAAACAGGAGTCACTGAAAATGTGTGCCTGACTTTAATCTCCAAGAAATCAGAGCAATACACTGCAGTTTACCTTCTTGAAAAACTCAGACATTGTCTTGTCATTTTACGTAAAGCCAATGTCATTATTTGCCTAAAGGTTAAAAAGGTGAAGTTCAATTATCCCACCACTTTCTGAAGGCAAAAAGGGATGAGAAATCAATGAAATTCTTTCCCGAGGCTCAGCAGGCAATATTTTCATCTGGTAATTTGGACTGAAGCTCTGGTGAATTTCAACTTAAAAAGTTTCTCTAAAGCAAAGTACTATGTTGTATCTTTCATAAATGAGAATGCTTACTTTTCAAATATATGACAATTTTCAAATAATTTGCATTTTAAAGGTCTAAGGAATTTTAATCACTGATCAGTTTTATCCCACGTTTCCTGCATGCATGCATAAGTGTACACCCTCGACTTTGCCATCCTCATAAAAATTCTCTGTAAAGCTCTTACTTTCATGTGTTTTTAAAATGGTTCAGCTCCCCCGCAGCTCACATCAGCCTGCCTTCCCAAGTGTTCCCTCTGCCTGGAAGATGAAAGGCCCTCTTCACCTCAGCCAAAGCTCTGTTTCCGTTTTCACACTGATGGAAAATAACTTAAAGATGGAAAAGTAACTAAGCATCACTGATCGACCTTGAGCTGGTGTGCTGTATTACCTCCCAGGGACTCTTTCAGCTCTCATGCAGTCTTCATTCACAAGTGCAAAAGGGATCTATTACTCAAATTTCTTTCATTAAAATAAATTTTACTGTTCTGTATCTACTCAGTAATTACAGAATATAGAACACCAACATATTTCATGATATAATAGCTTTACTGTAACTACATTATGCATTTCTTGACAATGGCAATAGTATCATTTATTTTACTTCTTTGGGTTTTTATTTGCTTTTGCTTTTTTAGTCATGGTCTCACTCTGTAATTCAGGCTGGTTTTAAACTCACTATGTAGCCCAGGCTGGTCTCAAACTCATAGTGATCCTCCTGTCTCAGCCTCTTGAGTGCTGGGATTACAAGCTTGAACCACCACTTTGGCTCATTTATTTTATTTCTTTAAGGTAGTATGTGTTGTGGTTAGCAGTACAGATTCTGGAGTCAGGCTTTCTAGATTAAAATTCTTTTTCTCTCCCTCATTAGCTGTGTGATCTTGAGTAAGTTATTGTGCTCTTTTTTCTATTAAATAGTAATATTGTTATTACCTGTATCATATGGTTGTTGCATTAAATAATATGTGTATATTATTCTATAAATATAAACTATTATCCCATATTTCCTTTTTACTAATAGAGTGGCAGATATGGTCAGGAATCTTAAGAGACATTTAATGTCATTAGGATTAAAAAGTACATATGATTTTGTGATACCTACTAGCTAATGATCATTCTGATAATTACTAAAACTTTTCATGTGCAGAGTGAAATGTTCAACAGACAATTTCTGGCCATTAATCAGGGTTTAGGGTCATAAACTGGATTCCTTATGAGGATATTGTGCTCTTGCCAAATAAGAGTCAGATAAAATGGCTCTGAAATATTATGCAGTCAATAATATTTAACTGATTCTCATTGTTATGACCACCAAAAAAGTTTTATTGGGTTGTGAAAGTATGTTGGGCACTGACTCAGATGCTGAGATCAAAGTAGGCAAAAATGTCCTTTATAGAACTTCTGTCTAGAACTTATAAAAAATTTAAAAAATCAGACCCTCGAAATTCAAAGACCCAATCCAAAAATGGGCATCTGAAATGAATACACAGTTCTCAGATGAAGAAATATGAATGGCAAATAAATACATGAAAAAATGTTCATCATCATTAGTCATGAGAGAAATGCAAATTAAAACCACACTGAGATTCCATCTCACTCCAGAAAGAATGGCCAAGATAGA
>PVJX010018235.1:0-36907 GCA_004027295.1 Dolichotis patagonum
AAAGCAGAAAGAAAAGCAGTAGCTGGTGACTCCCTTTTACTCTTGAGTAAGAAAGACCATTAGTATCAATCAGCACTCCTTCACTTACTGCTGTTCGGAAATGTGACACTCTAGGTTCCCTTGGCTGAGGCCACCCTTAATATTATTCTTAATTAGGTTTCACCTGCGCAAGACAATTAGAGACAGGAAGACAGCTATACTCCTATTTTCCTCCAACCCTTTATGGCAAAAAACCCAGTCACGAGTAATCTCATCTCAGAATTTCACTAGCAGCAGAATAAATATGGTAGCTGGGTCATTGCTGGAAACCTCACTCCCAGAAAATCCTACCATCTGTCAAAAACAAAGCATGGCGTTTGATGTGTCCATTTTACTCGAATAGCTGAACTCAAACCTCACGGGCTCCATGGCCAACCCTAGGGACCCAGGTGTACGGGCCTCAGCTGGGGCCAGCTGTGTTCTAACACCTGCCTGTGAGTAGCCTGTGTGCCTTAACCCAGCCTCAGTCATGCAGGGGGTGCAAATGTCTCTGACCCTCTCCATACACTAACTGACCCACTTCACAGCAACACCTTGGCTTCCTTTTCTGAGAAATGCAGGTGTCATTTGTCTTTCCTATCTCAAAGAATTGTGGCACAAATAAAACTGAAGTAATAGAAGGAATGCTCCAATCTTTGAAACGGAAGCATTTTGCACAAAGAGGAAAGGACTATAATGGTCTAAAATGGTGTAACAACATTCACAAGGACTACAGAAATAAACACAATCTCTTCTCTACACACATGAAATTTCATGAAGCATTTCCTATAGAGCATCCACATCCTTCTGCTTCCCGTACCTACACGATAGGTAAGGTTTCTGGCTTTTTTCACTGTAAGCCTTGCACAGTAAGCTCCTACCTGTGTTTCTTGCAGCATTCAAGAAGCCCACAGACCTGATCTAAGCAGAGTGTGAGCTTCCCAAGAGCAGGCATGATGCTTCTTTGTCACCTGGCCTCCACCTCAGCCTGACCATCCCTACTTTGCCATGCCTTCCAGCCACTGCAGAGACAGTGTCCCGCTGGCTTCCCTTCTGGGAGAAAGGGATACACTCTCCAAACCCTCCAGCCAAAGATAAAGGAAAACACTGAGACGTAGACAAAAACACAATTATTTTGCATACACTGAAGAGCTGAACAGAAGGTGACAGAGAATGAAATTAATTTATTCTCCTGGTGGTCTGACCAGTGATGCTCCTGATCAAGAACTTAAAAGAAAGCTCTTTTGTGAAAATTATATGTAGAAAATGCCAAAGTTAAATGGAAGCAATGATGTCTCCAGCTGAGATTTGATGTACAAACAGAAACTGTCACGTCTTTCAGTGGCCACTCAGGGCTTTACTTCCTTAGTGGACTTGGAATATACCCAGACTCACTACAAGATTGATGTACATATTTTTGGTTTAAATCCTAATTCTGAAGCTATTTGTAAGATTAATCCTTTAGTTAAATATAGATTTTAATTAAAGTAGACTGATTTTCTGCATCTAGATAGTAACATGTTTCTCTTAACCATTATTCATTCAATGTAGCCAATCATAATCTCAACTGGCATTTAACATTTTCTCTATGACTCAAGTTCAGCTGAAACATCTACTCTGCAATGGAGTTTGGAGACTAGCCCTGTCAGGAGGTGCCCAGCCCTCTCTGAACTCCCGTAGCAAGTTTGACATTCCAAGGACACAGATTCCCTGCTCTCTCTTAGGAGGATTCTTTTGGTACAAGACTGAAAACACTTTGAAGGTGGGCATTATTTCATCTTTGTGTTCCATCACACAAATATCCCTGTACCAGAAGCTGACAAATATTATGATTTTAGTGAGTATGTGTGGAAGTTCTCAACATAATCCTGGCTCATGGCCACCATTAGTCTATCTGGCAGTTATTTTTCTGACAAGTAAATTCAATTCTCCCAACTGTTTCTGTAGCCAAGTCTAGGACTTTCCAAGTTTCTTGTTTAAAAGGGTGTGGATATAGTTCAGAGTCAACTCTCCTGTCAGTTCTCTAGAGAATCCCATTTAATGTGTAAGATGTTTGTAATGTCACATAACCGCCCCGCACATATACACACGCACTGTTGGTCCAAAGGCTGCACACTCCATAACATAACATAAAGATGGTTACAATAAGCCTAACAAACTGGTTTTTTGCTATAAATTTTTCTGCTCAGATTGAAATGAATGTGTGCCTGGTCTCAAAGTTCTTGATTTCTCATAAACAGACCTGCATGTGATATCTGCGAAAAGGAAAAGGCACATGAAATAAAAGATTTGCTAACTTATATAAAGGTCAAAGATGTAGGACCCTGTGTCACCTCTGCACAGGACGCTACCTTACACATGACTTAAGTGTAGTACGTGTGTGATGCTTCAAAGTTGAACAAAATCTTAATTTTAAACTGAAGAGAAGAGCAGTGGTATTCTAACCTAGTGGCGTCATTTCTCAGAGGACGAGGTCACAAAATTTCAACAAGCTATAACTAAATATCTGATTTTTCTATGTGGCTAGGATTAAAATCCAAAATTCTCTAATACCAGTGGAAAACTTACGCCTTGCCTTAAAACAAACAATCAGCAATAACAAAGAAAGAAAAGCAAAACAAGTAGCATTTACCGAGGACTCCCTCTGTACAGGGCACAGTAAGACCTTTGCATACATCAAATCTTCAGAAAAAAATAAACCCTGGAACCAATATATATATTGCCATATTTTATATGAGAAGACTGAGCTCAGAGAAGTTTAGTGTCTTGCTCAAGAGGATGTTCTGGTAAGTAGCAGACTAAGATTTCAGTTCGACTCTGATCGATACAGCACTACAGTCTTCTGTACCACATCGTATTAGCATTCATTAAAAGCCCAAAACACCAATCAGAGGAGGAGTTATGCGGGCTTGCCAGAAAAAGCGAAAATCTTTTATCACTTTTCTTTATAAAGAAAAAGACTTGGACATAAAAACTAAACATCCATACCCAGATCAAGTGCTCATACTTAACCTCGCTAAGACCAGGTGTGTCACTAAGTAAGGAAAGGAAGGATCCCTGCAGAAGAGCAGAGCCGGCTGTGGAATGATTCCGGGTCACCTCGCGGGACCACCAGATGCAGATCCCCCATCTCTGCAGTGATGAGATGGCGGATGGAGAGAGAACCACCTCACCACTACCAAAGGCAAAGGGTGCCACAGGACCAGGCAACTTAAAGTCCTCGCTGTCCTCCAAGGAGATGGAGCTCCCAGAGCTGGGCCTCCCAAGTCAGCAGATGGCAGCTCAAAACACGTTTATTCACCACACAGATTCCACAAGGTCTGGGTGCTTCTGTCCTACCTACCGGTCTCCTGGGAAAGCCATTCTATAGCGTTGTGTCGTCAGACAACTAGGGGTGCTGCTGGGCTTTCCCCTGCCGCTGACTGATCTCCCCATGGTGACCCTTGGGGGCTTCCAGAGCCTGTGCTTCTTCCCTGATGGAAAGGCAGCAAGAAAGCTTGTGGTGATGTTTCTGGGTCTACTAAGTGTGATGATGACTGGGAGGTCTTTCCCTGGCCTACATGGGCTGGGTGTATTCCCTAGGGATGGATGGTAAACATGGAGTCCTGGAACGAACAGAGCCAAGGAAACCCACGAAAACCCTACCTCATGATAACAAAAGATTAGTAAAAGCCCCTGCAAACAAATCTTTTAACACTACTGCCAACCAGAAAGAGGCAAAGTGGTGACTTAAAGTAATCAAGTTCAATTTAACATAAAACTGTGAAAAGAGACACTAACGCTTGTCACTTACAACCTATCAAGGATCCCCTAGGCATCAATGAACGTTGCTGTTCGCAATTCCTTTGAAATAAGGAATAAACACATACCGCATGCACACATAGACAAATCTGTATTTTTAACACTGTAAGGGTTGCTGTGTAAATTTAGATCAGGGCACAGCATGCCTGGGATGAGTAGGGTAGAAACAATATGTTCTTGCTTATGACACCAAGCTCATGACAAATGATTCATAGCCAGCACCTTTCATGTCAGAAGATCCCCCCAGGTGTCCCACCAACTCGAGCAGTAGTTTGCACCCAGCAAGGAGACTGCAGTACAGAGGAATCATGTCACGCCCACGGAGGAGTCAGACAGTCATGTCTTTACCCAACTGCAGCAGACCAACAGCTGAGGGGGCAGAGAAGAGAAGGCAAGGAGGTGTGCGAACAATCCAGAATCCCTCAGCAGTCTGACAGGCAGCCTGTAATTACCATACATTTGCACCTAGAAAGCAGGTGATATTGTAATCAGAGGCTCCTCTGAGCAGAAATTTTGAACTCAAAGTGAGGCAGCTTTAGAGGATGGATGTTACTTAAGTCCCTCAATGGACTGAAGGGTGGACTTATAGGGCAGTACCTCTAGGTCTGAAGGGATGGGGGGATCCCCAAACTTGCCCAAAATTTAATTTAGTAGATATCCCAGCCTGGGAGAATGTGAGAAAATTCTGGACGTGCACAGGACCTTAAAATGGCAGTGCCCTCTTATGTACACGCTGGCACATAACTTCTGGTAATCAACCCGGCAGGCAGTCAGGCACCAGCCTGCCTTAGAGATGAGGAAATCCTGTCCTTGAGCACGTGGCAGGTGCCCCGGTCATGGCACAAGTGAGCAAAACTAGAACTCAGGCCACCCCTCTGTTGCCATGTCACAAATCTGCCAAGGAAGTTTCTTCCTAAATTCCAGTCCTCTAAAAAGTGTTTCAAGCACGTGTGTCCTATGAGCCTGCTCCAGGTAAGCAGAACTGGAAGACCTCGATGCAAACGATGTCACTGTCTCTGCTCTCTGTGTTTATGCATTAGTACAGAAGAAATGTTGCCTGGGATGAGTGAGGCAGGGGCCCGAGAGGGAACTGTGATGTCTGCATGGATCAACACACTTCAGCACACAGAAACCTCGTCTCACTGTGTAAGGTGAGTTTTGTGTTCAAGTCTTTAACACCCCCACCCTCATTATTAGCTCATTATGTCTCGGTATGTTCTAAGCTCTAACTTAATAAGCCCTCCTGGACTCACAAACAGTATTTATTAAATAAATAAATAAATAAACAAACAAACACATACATACATACATACATACATACATAAAAAGGCCGGGAGCGCTTGGTGCCATTTCTTAAACGGAGGTTAAATTTTGCCAAAGATGTACTCTCCTTTTCTCCCTCTTTCCAAGACCTTTCCACAGATGAACTACAGCACAGGTCTCATGGGTAAGTGATATTTTACAGCTTGAATTACATTAAAAGCCAGAAATACCTTGAGTCCAAAGTTTTAACTTCTTAATACAACTTCTGACACGTTCAGTGTAATTAAAACCACTCTTTAAAGCCAGAGCTCTGAGTTAATCACTTAAAGCAGCATGAAAGTTATTCAATTACTTTAAGAAGATCCAAGTTCAGACTGCAGTATTAATTTTAGTGGTTATGATATGAAAGATAGGATAGGTAAGAAAAAGGATGAGGGCAAAGGTGTCCAGAACTTGAACGGAAAGAATTTCAGCTTCCATTATTTGATTAAATCATTCCTGAGAACCACAGAATCCACAGCCTCTGTCCTAAAGACTGCTTTATAGGGAAAACTCTCAGGTACTCTCAGGATGAAGGCATCAGTACCCAATACCTCATACCACGTTTAGTTTTAATACACGGACTCCATCATCACAGGCTGTCTCTTAAATTGTTCACATTAAAAAGCTGACCGGGGCAAAACTCACTAAAGTCATATGTCTCTGAGAAGGTTCCTGGCACTGACGGCAGAACAAAATACATTTGGAAAGCTAGCCGATTGCAGGGGCTGTGCATAGGACAAACACCACGATCTCCATCACCTGCTGTGAGCTGCAATTTGGGGTTTTTTCAATTTTATAAATCTTTGACTTTTATGTTCTTCTTGTTCGTTTAATGGCAGCCTGGAAAATTTCCACACTTTAAAATAGGGCTCCAGCTAACACCATGAAGCCTGCTGTCTGCTATTGCAGCTTACTGAAGTTTTAAAGCTCTGTTTAAACTGGAGTAACTCCCCCCAGATTCGAGACACGCAGGCTTTTAGGAAAACCAAAAACCTCCCCTGATATGACCACGGACATGCACACCAAGCCCCCGGAACCCCTTCTGGCATCCAGCAGTGCCTTTCTCGCCTTCATAAGGGGAATGTTGTGCTCTTTCCTAGATGTGGTCAGGCAACGGAGAGAACAGGGAGTTGTTTTCACTGGGATATATCTGATCTTCCTGCGATTGATCAAGCCAAAGAACAACTGCTCTTTCATGGGCTAGGAAGCACGGGCTTTCAAAACACACTAGCTAGCGCTTTTGGAGGAGAGTTCCTGCCCTGAAACGCATCAACTTTGTTTCCCAAATAGAGAATGTACTAACTGGTATCTCACCCTCCTCTGCAGCCCTCCTCCCTGGCAAGGAGGAAGGGGTTAGGAGCTCCACATAAAACAAAGCAAGACGCTTACAGAGGCAAGTCTTCTGGATTTTATTTGCTCTGCTCTGGAAGTGTGAGAAGTACAGGGAAAGTCACTGGAGGGCATGTCAGTGGGCCTGGACATTTAACCCGTTCGTCTCCGCATTAGGAGTACTTTGGCACCTTTCTATTGGCATGGTCTCCAGTTCCACACAGGAATGCGACCAAAGACACAGGACAGAGAGATCCGCGTGCTGGATCCCAAGATTTCTTGGGGATTTCTGGAGGATTCTGGTGGTGATGGCTAGGGACAGCGTGGGAGTTGGCCTCTTGCAGGTAGCCTTATCTCCTGAGGGACGTGTGGGCAGGGAGATGTCAGTCTGCAGCTGTTCCCATGTCCAGAAGCCCCATTCCTCCCAAATCCAAATCCGTGTCACCTCTCATGGCCACCCCGGCCCTCAGCCCGACTCTACTCACGCTGCTGTTGTGCCCGGACCAGTGGACCATGGCTTGGTTGTGCGCGGAATCTCCGGTCAGCGCGAACGTGGTGCTGGTCAGTCTCAGCTCTTCCATCCGGAAGCGGGTGGCTCTGTCCGGGTCCCGCTCCAGGATCCCGGACTCGGGCTGCCCTCCGTCCTTCAGCACTCTCCGGGGGCTCCTGCTTGCGCCCGCGCCGCGTTCTGCCGTCTCCCGATCCGCCTCGCTGCGTCTCCTCCGGCCCGAGCGTCCGGCCACGGCCGCGGACGCCCTGGTGTCCCGGGCCCGCTCCAGGGACAGCGCACGGTCCCCGGGGGCCGCCGCAAACAGGGGGCGCGCGAGGAGGGGCGGGGGCGTGGCGGGGGCCCTTCCCGAGGGCCCCGGCCGAGGGGAGCCCCCCGGGGTCGCGGTCCCGCGCGGGGCCGAGCTGGGGTGCGGTGCGGGGCACCCGGAGCGGCCGCCGCAGGAGCCGGGGGCGCAGAGCACCAGCAGCCCCGCGCTGGCCAGGAGCGCGCTCCACCCGGCCGGGCGGCCGCCGCCGGCGCCGGCGCCAACTTTTCCCATCGCGGGGCGGAGAGGAGCGAGACGGGTTCCGGAGCGAGGCGGCGCGGGGCTCTCGGCTGGCGGCGGCCGGCGGACGCTCAGGACCCCAACTCCATCCAAGTTGAGCCGCGGGGTGCGCGGAGGCGGAAGCGGAGGCGGCGCCGGGCAGGTGGCTGCCGCTCGCCCGGGCTGGGCTGGCTGCGCTGGGCTGGGCTGGCTGCGCTGGGCTGGGCTGGCTGGCGCGGAGCGCGCGGGTTCGGACCGAGCGAGCCGCCGCCGCCGCCACGCGGGGGTGGAGCCGAACTGAAGTCACGGGCGTCGCGGGCGGCACGAGAGACCACGCGGGGCGAGCGCGAGGCCGAGGGCGGGCGCTGCCGCCCCGGCGCGGAGCAGAGGGCGCTGCGCTCGGGTCTGCCGGCCCCACGCGCCGCCGCCGCCTACGGCCGCCGCCGCCCGCGCGCCCCGCTGGAGCCCGAGCCCGCGCGCCCCTCCCCGCCGCCTGCGCGGGCTCTGGGCGGTCGCAGGGAGGAGGTCGCCGATTCCTGGTTGATTGCTTCCTCTCAGTCTGCAACCCTGTCTCCCTGCTTCTCTTCCAGTTTGGGAGCTGGGGATGCGTGGGCTCTTTCTTGCTCTTTCCTTCCTGTGGTCTCAGTGAGTTGGCGTCTCCACCTTCCCAGGAGCACAGCCTGTGTGCCTTGGACGGGGAGATTTGGAAAGACAGTAGCAGAACAGTGATGTAATTAAACTCTGGATATTGCGGGGGTTCCCATGGGTAATCACATTAAATTCCTTCTTTCGCCTTGGAAACCCAATCTTCTTGCGTGCTGCCTTCTTTGAGAACACTGTCTTAAGCCCAAGTTTCCACTCTCTTACAGAAGTATAAATCTTGGGATTCCCTGAGAGAATGCAAATTGATTTGAAGAGCTTTCTATCCATAGAAGCAAACTATAAAAGGTTCGCATTTTGAGAAATTCTTTGTAATTTTCAAAGCCTCTTCACCTTCTATAAATCTTCAACTTCTCAACAGTAGCACAGGAGCTCAGGTGGGTTGGTGTTACAATCACACAATTACAGAATTTTAGGAGTAGAAGGAATTTGAAAGGTCATCTGAAGCAACCGCTTCTATTTTTAATGTAGGAAGCTCAGAGAATGTGCCTTGTTTGAGATGTCACAGCAGACCGGTGACAGAGCCCCAGCACTGAGGTTCAGGCAAGCCAAGCGTGAGCAGCCCTGGGCTGGGCACCGGTGACACAGGGTAACCAGGACACGCGCTTGCTCTCCCGTGTGTATCTGATACTCAGATGTGTAAGAGACTCACGACGCACATTTATGAAACTAATGACTGACAGGGTTCCTACCGCGTACGGTATGATGCCAAGGACTGAGGGTGACGTAAGGGCAAACAAAATAAACGGGTCATTTCCAAGTCGTTCATGATCTGCTACTAACCATGAGGCTTCAGCACCTGGAGTAATAAGAGGACCCTGCTGTCATTCAAAGCGCAGATGGCAGTTCGTCCACAAGTGCTTTTGCTGCACTACCCTGGATCCTCCTGAAACAAGCACTGCTTGGCCGACTCTGCACTCTCCGTGCAAGAGGAGAGCCAGAGGTCCTTTCCCTTCCCCAAATAGCAAATGCTCTTTGTCAAAACCCACAGCAGGCAATTTTTTTCTCCTCAGAAAGATACTTAGAGCTTTGCAGGATCATTTGCTTAATGCCTTCTGTCTATGCCCTGGTAACCTCCTTTGCAGTGTGGATACTTGTGTGGAAATGCCTCCAAGGAACGAAAAGCAGATTAAAGAATCGGAACTCAAGTACGTTCCCATCCAAAAATAGGAGTGGAGAAAGCAAACTGGGAAAGAAGAAATTAGCAGATTCAGATTGTTTGGCCTCACTTTATTGTTGCTGTACCAACGTTTAGATTTAGTTTCAAAATGAAACTTTTCCTGAACAAAATTGGTACGAGTATATTTTTCTTTTCCGAATATGAGTCTACCATCTTTCAAAATTCACTTGTTGAAATCAAAGCACTTGCAGTACATTTGCTGGGAGATCATAAAGGGAGACAATATGTTCAATGCCAGAGTCTAATTATCCAAGTTAGAAAAAAAAAAGTTACACAAATGTGGATGAAATTGGTTGAATCATTGTAAAGTAATATGGTGGGTGCATTGCATTCCTTTTATTTATGATAACTCTGCTTCCCATTAACTTTCATCAACAAGTAGAAAGGGAAAGTACAAGTGCTTCTCTAAGCTATTCTCCTTTTTAAGAAAATGGCAAATAGTAGGTTAGTCTTAACAGAAAGTCAGTTTCAAAATGTTTTCATTCTAGCCATACCCTAAGCAACCCAACCCAAGAAGAATGAGTCATTTATTAGGACACTGTTTGTTTTCAAAGCCAGCAGAAACAATTCATTAATAATATGTATGGAGTTTCTCATTGTGTGTGAAAAACACATCAGCCCTAGTCTTCATTACCATCAGTTCTCATGGGAACCGGCTCATGACCTGTGTTCCTGCCTCCACAAACGTTCCATGCCATCCTCTCCATCAGTCAGCTCCAGTGTGGGGTGCCAATGGTGAGCCATTTTCGTGCTGAGAAAAGTAATAAAACTTGGTGATATATTTAATTTTAATCAGATAATTTGAATTTAACTTGCTAATATTTGACTACTAATGAATATCATATATGTGTGTATATATACACACATATGAATGTAGAGAGATAAAGACAGAAAGATCACGAGAAAGAGAAAAAATGAATGTGAACGTTTTGGAATCATAGATTCATTAATCTGCATCATCATAAAACTTGGGCACCTTACCCTAAAAAGCAGCAAAAAGAGTCTTTAAAAATGTCATACATGCAATGTCTGGTCACTACTTGATACTCTTCACTAACTTATCACCGCAAACAGAATAAATCCAAACTCTTCACATGGTCTCCCATTTAATCACATATGGCAGCAACCTCTCTCATTGCCCACGTGCACCAGCCATGTAGGCAGCCCTTCCTCCAGTGTGCCCAGCTTTTCTCAAATTCCTTGAATTTGCACACACAACACCACCTGCCTGGAATGCCCATGTCATCTGCTCCGCACTTGTCTAAATGCTCTTCTTTGAAACTGTCACTTTAAATGTGCACCCTTAGATTTTCTACTTTCCCTAATTTGGTACATGTGGGGAAACAATGTAAAGGAGAGAGGGTCACTGGCTGCTCTCCTCATCTTGCCACAGGGCTCCAGTTAACTCTTACCCTGGCGGTGCTCCTTTTGCTTTTCCTCCGTTTCTCCATTTCTGATGGCTTGGCTTCTGTGTGCACTAAGTCACATTGTGTCCCTCCTCCACAATGTATTCTAAATACTTGGCTTCCCTTGGACACCATCGAGACACAGTGTCCTGCATTTTGGATCAATTTTCATAAAGAACTGGGCAAAATAATGTGCCACTTATTCACATCGTCTGCCAAGGGGATGATAAGACTTTCAAAACTGCCCTTCAAAACACTTTAAGGTGTCAGCAAACACGGGTCTAGGTCTAAGTCAAGTCATTGTATCTCTTCTCATAAACTCAGTCTAGCTAGTTTTAGCAAAAAGGCTTAATCCCTGCTATCTGTAAAAATAAGGGTAAGATTATCCGCTTGACTTGTGAGGATGTTATAAAAGTTAATTTAATTTGTATGTCTTTGGAGATAACAGCAGTGGTGTGTATGTATGTAACTTCTATCTCAACAGACCTCTATACTTTTTTTTTTTATTTTGCTCTTTTCTATCTTTTTTTTTCTTCCTTCTAGTTTAATAAATCTTGCAGGAACTCTAAAGGATAGGTAGGGGGCAGGTTTTGCTTACATCTTACAGAATCAAAAGACATTTTATCCAAGGTCACAGAGTTAGAGACAAAACAAGCACAGAATTTTGTTGTCCTTTCCCCACTCATTTAGTGTTATTCTATCTCCAATTTGTACATCATGAATCAAAACCCCACATTATTTTTATCTGGCTGCTGTGCATTGCTTATACAATCACTTCGGTTTTCAAACAGTAGTTTGTATCATTAATTAGAAAAAGAGCACGAAATAATAACTGGCATTTTGTGAACTCAGATATGCATATATTTTCCAACTTAAAAAACTTACAGTTTGTGTGAAACAGACCAAAATGTGCACTGTGACTAAGGAAATTTAGGTAGAGGTAGTATTAGTCACAAATGGCAGCACCCTCTTTATTTTATTTTATTTTATTTTATTAATTTTATTACTACATGTCAGTGAGGCATAGTATTTGCATTCCTTGTGTGAAGTCGGTGATGTACAGAACTCTAATCTAGATACTTTTTCTCATCCCTTTGCCTCTCCTCCCCCACCTGTGTCTTGTTCTCCACTCCCATTTGAGAAAGATCTGCCCTTCTACTTCATATCATCTGTTATTTTGCTCTTCATTGATAATTTCTGTTTCTCCTGTAAAAGAAAGCAAGTATGTATCTAGGCTCATGTATCTGATTTATTTCACGTAACAACATGGGCCTACAGGGCATCCACTTTACTTGTTCATCTTTCTTTGTGGCAGACTGGTACTCTATTGTATGTAAATACCATATTTTCTTTATCTATTCATCCCAGAAATGTAAATATACTCCAACCCTTCTACATACCCCTAACAGCATGTGACTATCTGAGAATGAAGCAGAAGGACACCAAAGAGGAAGGCAAAAAGGTGATCAAAGTGATAAATTTGATTGTGTCTATCAGCCTCTGGTGTTTGGTCACTACAATGTGGGGCTTAAAATCCTGAACTTAAGGTAAAGTCATATCTTTAAGTTTCACAGATGATACTCACTGTCACGTGACTTTCAGAATCAATGCTGTCTAATCTGTAAAATGCAAGTGTATCCTTTCCTCTTAGCTTGCTTTATATGTCACAGAGTATACTAAACACTCACACACCTTAGCTGTTGTTAAAGTTGTTTCACAATTCAAATGGTGTCTTCATTTTGACCTGCAACTCACATCTTTAGAAGAAAAACAATGAATAATCATCCATTTAAGTTTTCCAAAAGTAATGCAGTTTCTGATTTTTAAATAAACAGTTAAAGACCATCGTACTCTTGACGTTATAAAAAAGAGATAATAGATGTTCATACTCCAAAGTTTGATTCAGAAACAGATTGATAGACTATGGTACACCACTGCCTTCTCACCATCCCAACCCTCATGGGAGCTGTTGCCCAGTGATTCTGTATATTATAGGTTAAGAAGAGGTCAGCCTTAGTTTCAGCAATGCATAGAACCTTTGATTATGTATTTGAATCATTCTTTGTATCTTGCACGTTAGCTTTGGAAAAGGCCAAAGAGAATCTCTCATTTAATACATCACAGATCAAACACATACAATTTGATTGGGGGGATATTAAAGAATCCTGAAGACATGAACATGTTTAGATAAATGCATGTATATAGATCACAGTTTTTTGCTATGAGAAAGCCCAGTAAGGCAAACCATCATCGCTGAAAATGCTCATATTTTCCAACCTATTGCTATTATCTGAGGCTGTTTCAGAAAATCTTGCCCAATGACGTTAACAATAATTTTATATTTTTAAGAATGTGTTTAATTTGCATTGAATTTTAAACTACATCCATAAAGGTTTCAAAATCTTAGTGATATATTTGGTCAGTGATTTTATTCATGCACACACACTAAGACAAAGACAGAAATCTCTTGCAGCATCCCAATGGGTCACTTGTGAGTCAACAATACTGATGTGCACCTGCCACATCAAAAAGAATTCATACTGTGACTTCTATAACCAAAATTTAAATGTTTCACTTCTTGAACTTATTTGAATGGAATCAGTTTATATTCTTATGTCTAATAGTTTAGATATGTTAAATAGAGAGATGTAGGCCACAGAGTACAAACTTATTTAGAATAAAAACTCTTGAATCAGGTCTCAAACCCATGTCTATCACCATGTACCAAACTAAAGTAAGAAGGGATCCAGGATCTAAAGATTAAAATAGAAACACTAAATCTACTGGAATACAAGGTAAGTAGAAATCTTGAAGATATAGAGTCTTCAAGAGTTCATGCGCAAAACGCAAAACACATGGGAAGTACTTCAAAGAATCAACAATTGGGAACTCATCTTATTAAAAAGTTTTGCACTGCAAATAAATCACCAACAAAGTGAGAAGAAAACCCACAGAATGGGAAAGAATTTTAGTCAACTGTCCCTCAGGCAAAGGACTTATATCTAAAACGTAAAAAGAATTGGAAAACATCAGACCCCCCAAATTCAAAGACCCAACCCAAAAAAGGACATCAACCAATAACAAATGTTGACAGGACTGTGAGGAAGAGGAACCCTTCTCCATTGTTGGTCTGAGTTTAGACTGGTGCAACCACTGTGGAAATCAGTGTGGAGATTTCTCAAAAAACTTGGATTGGAAGTCCCATTCAAGCCAGCTACTCCCCTCCTGGGTATTTTCCCAGAAGAGTTGAAAATGTCATGTCACAGCAATGTATATATGCACTCATTTTACAGTAGCATAATTTGTAATAGCTAGATTTTGAAAACAACCCAAATGCCCATCAACTGTGGAATGTATAAAAAAAGTATGGTATTTTTATACAATGGATTATTACTCAGCTATAAAGAAGGAATTTTTTTAAAAAAGGATAAACTTGAGGTTTTTATAAGGTAAATGAAAGCAGCTTGAGATCATACTCATAAGTGAAATAAATCAAATTTGCATGTGTAAATATCATATTGTTTCCCTAATATAAAAATACTGAAAGAGTAATAAGATCCAAAATGTACAATAGATATAGTGATAGTGAAAGGGAAAGATGGTGCTCCAAAGGAAAGAACTGGGATAGGGGAAAGGGGAAAAGGAAGAAGGGAAAAATTATATGTAAATAGGTAAACATATGTACATGTACATGTGTATATATGTATACAAGATGGATAACTGGACTACAAATCTCAGTCCATCAAAAAGAATTTTGTGCTTTCCGGTTGTTTGTTCATATTTTCATGACTAGATCTTGTAACCTGAACAAATACTTCTAAAATAACAATATTAACTAGAGATAATTTTCTATCTTTTAAAAAATTCTGTACCATTTCTATCCTTTTTTTGTTTTGCTTTTTAAAATAAAAAAGTTGGAGATCTGAAGTACAATAGGACTATAGTTATGAGGACTGTAGTTACTGACATTGATTATATTATGAAATTTTACTAAGAGTATATTTCAGGTGCTCTTCAAACATGTAGATTGGTTATGTTAATTTATTTGACTGCAATAATCATTTAACTATGCACAAGCATATTAAAGCATGTTGTTATGGACCTCAAAAAAGTAAAAAAAGAATGTTTTTAACATTATATAATCCAATTTTTCAGTGATTTCAAATTTTTTTTAATAGCTAAAGAGTTTTATTTTCAATTTTAAGAAGTATTTCCTATATCACATTCACAAATGTATTGTTCTAAGTAGAAGTTATTCTTTCATTTGTAACTCTTTCATTTATAATTATACCTGTAGTACACCAGAATCACTTTTTGTT
Organism: Dolichotis patagonum; assembly: GCA_004027295.1. Taxonomy (NCBI): domain Eukaryota; kingdom Metazoa; phylum Chordata; class Mammalia; order Rodentia; family Caviidae; genus Dolichotis; species Dolichotis patagonum. The sequence continues at coordinate 15,053 of PVJX010018235.1, forward strand.
TATATAGTATGAAGTTGAAGATTAATATTTTGTCATATGAATGTCGGCTCACCCAGCAACTTTAATTAAAAAAAGACTACCCATTTCTCATGGTATTGGAGCGACATGTTTATTGTACACCTAAATTTTACATTTTCCTTAATTGTTCAGGAGATCAATGTGCTAAAATAAAAAGCACTTCTTAATTATGGTAGCATCACAATAAATCTTGAAATCTAATATGAAATTTTATAATTTTTTCAGATTGTTTACAATCTTCCTGTCAATGTTTGAAAACTACTACACTTTTTAAAGTTGGTTATACACTGCATCTAAAGATTATTTAGGGAAGTTGTTCCTTGGGATTTGGTTCATAGGCACTTGGTCCCTACAGTCAACAGAGAAGGAACCCTAGCTATTGATGGAGCTGATAGTAGACCTTCACATCATCCATATGGTGTCAGTTTTAGGTGCATGTGGAATACATGAGTTGTGGGTTCAAGAAGGCTTCCACCTAGATTTCAAAAGAAGGCCTAGGAAACCAGGCAATGTGCCCCTGAGAGGGCAGTGTGTGAAGCTGTGTGAAGCCAAATGTTCAGTGGAAACCCCAGAAGTTTTCCTTAGGCTACTGCCATTGCGGATCATGGTACTCTAGGGCTGTTTTCTTAGAGCAAAGTCTTTCACCTTTGAAACTCTGAGGCTGCAGAGGTTAGAGTCCTCGTTTGTTTGTTTGTTTTTTTGTTTGTTTTATGTGTTCTCAAGCCATTTTTTTCTGTTGTCTTTGAAATACTTGGTTTTGCTTGTTAGTCTTTTCAGTGACCAAGTTTTCCTCTGTTTCATCTTTGCAGGCCAAAAGTTTAATGAAGCTTCCTGTCTGTCCAAACTCGAAATGTTTTGAATCATTCTGCTGGGCTTTTTGTTCTTTATTCTCATATAAATCTGGTTAAAAACCCCCAAGAGTAGCTTGAACATTAGACTGTCTTAACAGTTCTTCCATAAGATTAATTAGTCCACCTTAATCTTAGCGTCATCCAACATTTCTGGACGGGAGCAAAATGCAGGCATACTTTCTGCCAAGGCATAACACGTATCATCTGGAGTCCAACAACCGGTGTAGTCCTTCTTCCCAGCAGAACCTTGTGAGCCTGGTCTTTACTGGCAGACTTTCTATCACCATTCCAGTATTCTGAGATTTGACTAGAATCTCCCATCAAGTACAAGCTCAGGCATTCCAGCTCTGCTTTTTCAGCTGGAATCTCAAAAGCTTTCCTAATTCTTCTCCTTCCTACAAACAAGCGCCAAAGGCTCCTAAATGACATGGTCTGGTACTGAAATGACTCTACTTCTCTTGTTCCAAACTCCATTTTATTTGAATCAATTCCAGCCTTGCATACTCCCATCCAGCCACCTCAAAAAAGTCCCACCTATGTCCACAAGAGGCTTTGAGGGGCCATCTAAATACAAGCCGTAACACAAAAATGCTCTCAAAGCCTTATAAAGTTTAATTTATACTGTTTTAATTATATTTAGAAAATTTAATATAATATCTGTGCTATTCATAAGTTTTTAAGGGTTTAATTCCAAATGGTTAGCTATAGACACCACTTTGTACAACATGTCTATAAAGTCATTTCAGATAACTGAAATGTTATACACCCTGAATAACAGTTTCCCAATCTTCCCTTTCCTCAGGCCTGAGAATCACCAACTCTACTCTCTGCTTTTAGTTTGGCTATGAGAGTTAATATCCCATTTATGTGAGTTAATACAATACTTGTAGTACTGTGACTGGGGTTTATTATTTACTGTGTTGAGGGGCTTGGTCCAGCATATGACAGCCTGTCCAGTGTGTAAGGTTAGGCTCACCGCTTGGTCTTTTCTGTATGGAGGTGAGTAAGGTCACAGTATGGCTTGAGCAGTGCGATTGTTCAGTAAAGATTTGTATTTTTGCTCCTTTACATCTTTACTAATCCATGGATAGAGACCGGCCTTTCATTAAGTCTTTTGTTTATGTCTGTGCCTGTTGGAAAGGCTTTTTTAATTCTAAATTTGTAATATATGAGGTAAGAGTAAAACCAGAGAACTCACCACCATATACCTCCTTGAGTCCTTGATAATCTGACTTCATGTTTCCTTCCAAATTCAATTAGAATTTGTTAATACACAATGCAATTCTCTTAAATGTGCTCCTGTTAGGGATACAGAAAAGCATATTGTTCATTTGGGCTTTGAAGGAATCAAATTTTGTCTTAGTATTTTAGGTGAAAATTTTAGTATTTAATATTTTCAATTATTTGCTGTTACTGAGTAGCAGTGTATAAGAAATCCCTCAAATCACTGGCTGAAAACTAAAATCGTACGTGGTAGTCTTTTATTAATCCACTGATTGGTTGATTGAGGTTGGCTGTTTTTGCTGAATTCAAGAGTGCCTTCCTAAAGGAAGCAGATTGCTCATGTAGTGATTTATATGTTTGTCATCCATGTGATTCATCACACTATCAGAGATCCACTCTTCTCATAGTAGTAGCAAAGAATCAGAGAGTAAGTCCAACTGTGAAATTGTATTTTAGGCTATTGTTTCTTACATGCTACTATCTCTTTAACTTAACCAAGTTGCATGACTGAGCCCAAAATCAAGGATGTAATAACCAAACTCTATCTTTTATGAAACCAAAGTTCAAATCATCTAAGACATCCACACTCTAATTATCAAATTGTACCCATCTAGACGTTCATAATTATGAGATCTCTGTATTTTCTTGGTGTTTTATTTCACTATTTTGCCAGTCTTAGAAAATTATTTGACAATACTTATAAAGGTATTGTTTCTCTTTTTATGTCTTTCTCTCTCTGGGCTACAAATAAAAGCAACTTACTAGTATGACACTTTTTTCTGTATTTCGATCCCTTTTCACCCTTGAAATTAGTTTATCAGTCTGATGTGATTTCCAGTTTGAAAATACTATTTTTTTCATTACATCTTTTATTGAATTGTTTGTGTCAAAATTACACTTCCATAGTTGTAGCTTTTATAATCAACTGTTGTGGTTTGCAAGAATCTTCTAATATTCATGTTTTCCTCTATTTTCTAGATCATATTCATTGTAGTTACTTTAAAGTACGTTTATATGTGACATGTGAATCAACTGTATGCCATTTTCTATTCTCTGTCTCTCTCTGTCTCCTTTTGTTTGGATCTGAGTCAAAGCAGATCTATTTGGAGCTCTGGGATGGTGTCATCTTTATCATTAATGTATAAACATTTCTTGTGGTTGTTCTGAAGTGTTGACAGAGTACATGAACTTTATTTTAGTGAGATTGTGCCCTAGAGTTTGTTACAGCTGTTCTATTTTCGTTTGACCTATACTACTAGGGTATAGTAGTTTTCTGATCTCAAAACTGATAAGAACTGGTATACCCTTCAATGGTCTTGAACTTTGACTATTAGTTTCCTTGTAACTTGATGGTGACTGGAATCCCTGTGTAGTTCAGCTGTTTATTCCCAGTAATTACAGGTATCTGTTAAATTTTTTGAAGTTTTTTTTCCCAGTACTCTGAAAATCTTGAAGTGAAAACAACTCCAATAGAAATTGTATAAAATTTGTAAAAGTTTTCTGATACAGTCTAAGTTGTCCAGGAGCTCCTATGGCTTCTATCTCCTGCCTCAGTCTCCCCAGTAGCTGAGATTATACATATATTCCATTGTACCTAGCTTGGGTCTTTTTCTAAAAAAAACCTTTTTGTATTTCTGTTATTGTCTGTCTTGTCTTTAGCCCCATGTGACTTTTAGTTTTTGTTTGGAAAACATTCCTGCAAGCAGAAATTAACAAATGGACTCAGAAGTACTACCCCGGGAGTAAAGAGCTCAATTCATTGTGTGAGTTGCAGCCACTCCTGCCCTCCTCACATAGTATTTTCAAGCCTTTTGAAACAGTTACTTTACTTTATTGCCTAAGTTTTATAGTTGTTTTCAGCAGGGGGATTAGTCTGGTTCAAGCTATTCTACCATGACTGCCACCAAAATCCCAAGGACCTCGACGCTCTTTTGTTTTATGAGTCCACTGACCCTGTTAAGGACTCGCCTGCATTTCAGTCGTTGCCAACAAAAGAATGACATTTTGATGGTGGGTTTTTATGCTGGGATTTATTTTTATTGACAAGAAATTAGTGTATGTTACTGTCACTTACAGCCTTTAACTTCATTTCTAAAGGACTAATTGGAGTAAAGAGAATGATGAGAAAAAGAAGATTGCAAACACTTGTGTAGATTCTCCTTGAAGATTTTGATCACTAATGATCGTGTGCACTGCACTGCCCACCAGGCAGACTTTTCCTTCGGTTGGCGAACAATTTCAAAAGATTCAGGTGGAGATTTTCATTTTCAAGAAAGGTACTGTTATTTCTTACTTTTAAAACTAGAAAGGGTAAACAGAAGTGTGTACCCCGTAAGACTAAAGTTCAGGAGGGTCTGCTGATATTTGTTCAGCAACCCTGGAAGTTGGTAGAGCTGTAAATCCTCACCACCCAGCTGGTTCCCTCTAGACTAGAGCTCTGTGGGTGGATATGTGCTCACATTTTACAGGCTTTCTAGTTGACCCTGCCCCTGGCAAGAGTTTGGGAACCACTTGCTCATAGTACTGTACCAGGAACCTGAGAAATAATAGCTGGCACACAGTAGGTGATTAACAGAACTTTATTGAATAGCTGAGCAAGTAGATTAGGCTGATGAGCAAAGTTTATTCATGCTACCATTAAGAATCATTTGCCATTTGGAACCAAAGTCTGCAGGTCTAAATATAGCACTGTTATCACAAATCAAGTAGGACTTGTTGCTTGCATTGAATCTCATATAATAACCTCACTGTTATGAAAGTTCTATGTTAAACAACAACAAAGTTGCTAGAAGGGAATGGTCCTTGACTCTGGTCACTAGACAATGGTGGTTCTGGAAGTGTGGTCCTGAGAAGGCAGCAGCTGCATGTATGACCTTCTATAGGAAGGCACATTTGGTGCTCAGTGGAGCTCTCCGACTCAGAAAGGTTACACACTTCCCAGAGATTGTCAGGACAAAACAAATCCGAGAACCACTGTTGCAGGATGTGTGTTTATGTAAGTTGGAATGAAGCATATGAAAAAGTTAATTAAAGGTGATACAGCAGCTAGCCAGCAAGATACCAGAGAGTTAAAATTCATGCATTTTGAGGTTCTCATTTAAGAGAAACAATGCAATATTTAAATTGGAATGTCTGACATATTTAACATTATGTTCTCAAGTTGCATCCAAGACACTGACAGAAATACCAGTACTGAATCTACAGACAAAGAGGACCAGCGGGGGAAATGTCAAAGACTGTCTGCTAGTATCTAAAATACAAAACAGAACAACAAAAACAACAAAAACAAAAACAGAGCAGCTCCTAAAGCAGTAGTTGCCAAGCTCAGAGCAGAAATAGACCCAGGAAATTACCAGAGGGGTAGTAGCTCAGTTTTAGAGCATGTGCCTGGCATGTGTGAAGTCCTGGGTTGCATTTCCAGCACTGCAAAAATATACAAAGAACGGTGCATTTTTCCTCCACTGAACCCTCACCTTTTTTTTTTTTTACTATGATGTCAGAAAGTTTCCAGCAAGGTGGGGTGAGGACAGTGAAGTTACCAAGTAATGAAATAAAAGAAGGCCAACTGTGTTCCTCTTTTCTGTGGCGGGCTTCCAAGAGATGCCGGCTTCTGCAGACTGGGAAATGAGACCATTTTAAAGCTAAATCAAAACCAAAGTTTGCCTTAATGTTCTGAACTGTGGCCACTTTGGGACAACTTTGTTACTTAAAGTGACTCTAGGCTATTTTATTAACAAAGGAAGTGAACAAAGATATCACGGATTTGAAGTCTGCCTTCAGGGGCAGAAATTCATTATCAGTCCCAAACACATGTTTGAAAACTGATGAGACAAAAATAAACTTGTGTTTTGATTATGTCAAGAGTCATGCTTGCTCATCGTGCCCCTTGGTTACACACATATTGAGCCTCAGACAATTTCATTAAAACTCCAAGATTCTAAAAACACAGAGCCAAGCCAGCTGTGTACAGGAAGCCTCCTGTCCTATTCCCCAGAGCAAATTCCATATACGGACTTGCTTCCAGGTGCTCAGAGAAAGGAGACTTAAGCTTCTATATTTAACACATTTATAAAGAAGCAATGTGATATAATAAACAGAAGGGCTCTCCTTTTGTTTCTGACCCTCTTTTGAAGGATGAGGTCGGCAATTCACTGGCTTGTGATGGAGAGTGAGGGACATCTGTCCAGGGTCTTCTTTATGTGATAAAAGGCTGGACTGGCTAATTAAATGTTAGTAGTTTAGCAGGCTGTGAATCACTTTAGAAGCAAATTAGTATGTGAAACATATTTAGTTCAGTCTTTTGCCATTGACTTGAAGTGTGAACTGCTCCAAAATTCCTAATTTCTCTGTTTTAGTCAATTTATGCACTATGCCTTTGTCGCTTTCCATAAAGACAAGAAGTGTTTCAATGGAATGATGCTCCCCAAAGTTGTACCTGCCTTCCTCCCTGGAAACTGTGAAAATATTGCCTTACATAGGAAAAGTACTAGCACCTATGAGTAAGTTAAGGCTTCAGGTGGGCCCAATTTAATTGCCCAGCTGCTCAAAATAACTTCTTTGGTGTAACGGGAGGGACTTTTGGCCAGAGAGATGTAGAAATGCTGGTTTTAATGATGTGGAAGAGGAACTTCAATCCAAGATGTGGAATGGTTTGTGGAGCTAAAAAGGGGCTTCTTTGGGGCTTGCAGAGAGGAACACAGTCCAGCCAGGCCTTGATTTTTGCATATTGAGACCTACTCTGATTTTTGACCTTCAGATAATAACTTTGAACTGCTTACATTATCACTAAATATGCAGTCATTTGTTTTGGCAGTCAGCGAAGTCCAATGAAAGTGTGAACATCCTGAAAAGTTCAAATCCCAGCACAAATGTAGCTGCTGATAGTGGTAAAGGTAGATATTCTAAAATTATATAAAATGAACATTTATTATTCAAAAAATATATAGCACAATGCTACCAAGAATGGGAAGAAATCCTGAAGGTTTTCCAGAGAAACTGCTCCTTCCTCTGAGGTTCACTCTTCTCTTCTTTGAGGTTTATTCTACTCATTCTTTTCTTAAATATCTCATGTACAGAAAGTCAGAAAATACTTTTGTCATCAATTCTAGAATGTCACAATTTTCTCACAGTAAAATTTATTTGATTATGATTAAGTCAGATTGTTTTAAAACACATAACCATTTTATTCTTAATTTGTTTCCATAAAATAAAGATGTCCCTCTACACTAATATAGGCAACTTTAATAAATTTCCACTTTAATTAATTTTTAGCTAAGAATGCCAAATGATATTCTTTACTTATTTCTTTTGCATAGCATCCACAATCTATTTATTTGGATATTGGAACTATTTGAATAATTCACTTTGTGTTCATTATCAAGGTAATGCCTCTCTCTTTATTTATTTATGTATGTTTTTTGTTACCAGGGATTGAACTCTTGACCTCTCGCTTACCAGGTAGGTGCTAATGCTGCTGAGCTAAATCCCTGGCCCTACCTCTCTCTTTAAGTCCACCTTTTTTACTAAGTTACAGTTAAATAGGAGTAAGGAGTTCTGATGCGGTACTGCACAGTAGAGTGACTATACATAATAATAATAATATAATGGATATTTTCAAAAAGCTAAATGTTTTTACCATAAAGAAATGAAAAATGTTTAAGGAGGCATGTTTAACTTAAGCACTGCACAACATGAAAATGCATTGGACTACCAGATTACCTCATTAATAAGTACAATTTTTATAATTTTACATCAGTTAAAATTAATTTTAAAACATTATTAAAAATCCCTCTATTCTTTGCTGAGCTTAGTGCTACACAAATTTGATTTCTCTTTTGATGGTCTTCCACTGAGCCCAACAAAGGAAGTAAGAGGACTGTATAGGACAGGAAAGTGACAAACTTCCTGCATACTGTTTGCATCACTATGGAAATTTACTCCCCAGCCCTGAGGAGGTGGCTTCTGTACCATTTCAATGGTGAGTATCACAGAACTAACGCCTTTTCCTCCCCAAAAGTACCAGCATACCTCCCTTGGAGGGTGAGGTACCATCTTGGTCTGGTTTATCTCTCAGATTCAGGGGCAGCCCTAAGGACTAGCTTTTGGGGCTGGGAATATAGCTCAGTGGTGCAGTACCTGCCTGGCAAGCACAAGATCCCAACTTCAATTCCATGCCTGCCCCCCCCCAAAAAGGACTTTAGCTATTTGCTAAGGTTACAACCTGCATGTATTGATCAACTTTCCTGTTGCTGGGACAGATTGGCCAATACCCACAGTTTAAAGGAAGAGAGATCTATACATTCCACAGGCTCAGAGGTTTTTGTTCGTGGCCCGCTGACTCCATGTCAGCATCATGTGGAATGATGTGGTCGAGTCAAAGCTGCTCTCTTCAACGCACTAGAAGGGAAGAGGCCTTGGGACAAAATTCAGAAGAAAGCTACGCCCCTGGAACCATGCACATATGTGGAGAAGTGTGCTTTCCTAATCCTGTGGGGAGCTTGGAAGCCAATCAAGTTGATAGGATGAATCATCACACTTAAGGATATCTCTTTCCTACCTTCACCTAACTCTTGTTTGGTTAAAGTAGTTACATTAAATTTGCTGCCTTAAATTTTTGGGTACTTCTTTTACATTCTGACTGTAATCTGAATAATACAGAAATTGATGACAGAATTCTTCCAAGAAACAAACCCTCCAAGATGGGCCTTCCATTGGAATGACTTTGTGTCCTTAGGCTATCCTTCTGGATATAGGAGTGGAATGGTTTAAAGCTATAACATTTAGTGACATGATATTTAATTAAATCATATCCCATTGTGGCTTGTGATTAAGTGACCTCCAAAGAAAGACCTTTGTGATATGAAATGCTTGCTGAGTTTGACTGTGACAACAGTAAGTAAAGTTGATGATAACAAGGGCTTTGGTGTGAAATAATTGCTTCTGAGCATTGTAGGCTTCTTAAAGAAGTGACAAGTGCAGGTCACAGATTAGGAGCTGAAGGACTTCACAGTGGCCCTGAATGTAGTGTCTTAAATTCCTTTAGAGACAAAGTTAAAGAAAAAATGCATTCAAACACATTAAATGTGAAGTTGCAGAATTATAACTTACATTAGGCTCAGAGCTTTGCTAATTGTCTCAGGTAAAAGTCACAACATTTACTGAAAAGTATTGAGGCTTTAAACTTAGCAGTGGGAATGGCTGGGTGGACTTAGATGAGACTGACAATCGTGAATTTTTATTTTGGATCTCATTTCCAAAGGAAAAACACTTTATATAAAAGACCTTATAAAAAGTCATTAATATTTAAATGATCCTGAAAACCTTCATCTGGGGGAATGCCCTAAAGAAAGATGCATATTCTCATGTCCCACCATACACCTATCTTTATTGCAGTAAGAACATAACAGTCTAGGAGCATCTCCTGCAGTCTTCTGTAATAAAAAGCAGAAATTATGATTCAGAAGAAAATAGCTAATATTCAAAACAATTTCCAAGATTTTAGCTCCTTAGAGATAAAATATAAATTTAGTATGTTGTGTACTGAATACTTACGTATCATACTCCAATTCACATGTTAAACCATACTCTTCATGAAATGGTCTTTGGAGACAGGATGTTTGGGAGGTGCTTAGGTTATGTCAGTGGGGCACTATGACTTCATGGGTTCCTTCATTTTATGTCAAAGAAAAGCTGGATATTCTTGGAATAATTGATAGGATCAATGTAATGTTCCAACAAGATAGAAAAGTGGAATGGAATTAATATGCAACGGTTGCATACCCATTGACTTCCCATTTCATCCTTCAGGAGTTCTAGCAAGACAATGGGGTCAGTAAGGCTTTGAGATCCCCCTGAGTAATACCAGTGCTTGGTAAACTGTGGTAGGCTGGATATGAAGATTGGAGACAACTTCCTTGGTCCAGAGGAGATGACAATATCCCCTAGGAACAAAAGCCAATTACCAGCTCAAAACCACTTTGGACTAGTGAGGATATTTACTATAATGACCTGCCAGGATATAGTAGAAGTTAGATCTTTCAAAGATTATTGACTGATTATGATGACTTTAGGAATAAAACAAGTGATTTTCTTAGCAAACATTACAAAATTTATATAAAACAACAAGAAAACAACTCTAGTCCTCATGGATTTTAATAGCTTTCATGGAAAATCATGACCACTCTTCCATTTTTCTCTTTTCTTTTTCTATTTTTTCTTTATTTTCTTCTGTGTTAACATGGAAATGTTTCTTTTTCTTTGTGACACTAACAAGGTTATTTTCTTTGCAGCAAAGGTTAGTGACCTTGTGGAAACTATCTATAAGACAAAAAAAGCAGAGCTGTCCCTCATATTGAGAAAAGTGCCACTGTACCCATTCAAATAAAGATACAGAGTTCACCTTACTTAAACCTGTTACGGTGAGCAGCACAGAGATAATTTATTTGAGTATTGGTCAGTGCATTCCAATGTTCTTTTCTCATCTACCATTTTTCTTTTCCTATAGTCATTCTAAAACGTTTGTATGCTACTCTAGAGAATATTTCACATTTCAGTCAAAATTATTCATCAAACTGAATAAATGCTTGATTAATAATCACCATGATTCTCTAAAGGCTTTCAGAGCCCGTATCTATCTGGGTATATCTTCCCCCACTCCACACTCTCACTTTGCCTTGAGTTTTTGCAATTAGAAATGATTAAACACACAGTTGGATTCTCACAGCACATGTGCCGCAGCCCTTGATAGGGCAGCATTTCAGGAATTACGGCCATTTTGCTAGTGAGCAGGGCAAGTAAGAGGACTGGCAAGGGCCGCTGAGGGGTTAAGCGTCATGGCAAATTTAGGACACATGTCTTCTAGTTCTGTGTTGAGCTCACATTTTTACACAAGGTGTTGGCTGATTTTTTAAAGTTCATTTTATATGCATTGGAACTTTATTATCTTTTATGTAAAAAATTACTGATGACTACTGTTCTTCGAGGGGACAAAATTTCCTAGAGTTTAATTTTTTCAGGAAGTATTATTTGATAAGTCTTCAATTGGGTTGTGTTAGCATTGGAAGTTTTGGTTTAAATTATGTCTTTGGAAATCTCACGAAAGATACATTTCCTCCCCTTGATTGTAGCAAAAACAAAACAAAACAAAAAAGACAAACAACAACAAAAAAAAACACCACCACCAACAACAAAACAAAACAAAAACCCCACAATGACTTAACATCCTAGTGCTCTAGGTTTAAAATGTGTGTGGTTCTTTGTGGCTCTGCTGGTATGACATCCTCTTCTTTTTTCTAAGAATAACCTTCAGCATGTGTCCTAGACTCCCACAGCCTGTTAAAGGAAGAATTCAGCCCGAAGACGTCCAGATTGCTGCTCGTCCTCCTGTAGAGCTGTAGGCCCCTTGCTGAAACTCTTAGGAACTCTATGCCTCCTTGGTCATTTCACTTGAGTGGATTATATGTTGAAGCAAACTTGGTTTTAGTTTTAGTTTTATAAACTGTATCTGGTTTATTCTGATGAGCAAGAATTCAAAATTTGATTTGCTTTTGAGTGACAGACTGAGAGTTTTCGGGTGCTTCCCAATCCTTTCTGAGAGTGAAAACTGCTATGTTTAAAACAATGACCTGTTTGTGAAAGACTCAAATAGTGGCATTTATTTAACTTGCTGAATCATTTTGACTGAAAAATGCACATTTTGTATGAAAAAGAATGAAGGTTATATTAAAGATTAGAATAGATGCCAGAGGTGTTTTTTCTTTTTTTCCCTAAATTTGAAAAACTGAATATAGAGCCAATTTGTGTTAGCTGTGATGTATTCGTTCAATTCAGTCAGCAAATTTGTACAGCACTCATTGTATATCTGTAGTAGCTGATGTTTGGAGAGTAGTTTATTTCTGCTATGAAGTTTGGTGTAGTTATTTTTTGGGGGGCAGTGGATTTTAGATATACATAATGATTAACAGTCATCATAGGGAATTTATACCTGTACATGATATATTTGTTTCTTCTTTTTTTTCCATTCCTGTCCCCTCCCTTCAACCTCTCTTCCTCCTTATTTGCAAAAGTTTTGTATCCATTTACCTTCTATTCTTTTTTATTTTTGTCCCTTCTTTACTTTCCTGCCCCCTTCTTTTCTTCCCTTTCTCATTTGAGCAATTTCTTGCCATTTCCTAATATCTATTATACATTTTGATACTTATTTGTACTTTAAATTTCTCATACCAGAAAAACTATGTGGTATTTAAATATGTGAGTCTAATTTATTTCACTTAAAAGTATGACCACAAGGTACATCCATTTACTTAAAAATGTCTCAAGATTATCTCTCTTTATGGAAGAATAGAACTCCAATATACTTTCTAAAAATCCATACATTCCTTATCAATTCATCAGTTCATGGGTGTTGGGGTGTTTCCAATATTTAGTTGTTACAAACTGTGCCACTATAAACATGAGTGTTCATATACCACTGTGGCATGAGGCTTTTAACTCTTTCAAGAAGATATCAAGAAGAACAGCTGTGTGGAATGGAACCTCTAGTTTTAGATTTTGAGGAATCTCCACACTGATTTCCACAGTGGTTGTACCAGTCTACACTCTCACCAACAGTGGAGAAGTGTTCCTTTTTTCCTACAGCCCCACCAGCATTTGTTATTGGTTGATTTCTTGATGACAGACATTCTTTCTGGAGTGAGATGGAATCTCAATGTTACTTAACATGCATCTCTTGAAAGACTAGGAGTGTTGAAAATTTCTTTTATTTCTCATTTCTACTTATTCATCTGAGACATTTCTATTCATTTCAAACATCCATTTTTGGACTGGATCCTTACATTTGAGGGGGTCTGATTTTTTGAGTTCTTTCTACATTTTAGGTATTAGTCCCTTATTTGAGGAACAGGTGGAAATTTTTTCCCACTTTGTGGGTTTTCTCTTAACTCTGTTAGTGGTTTCTTTTGCTGTACAAAAGCTTTTTATTAAGACAAGATCCAAGTTGTTGATTGCAATATTTCCTGTGTGGTTAGAGTCTTGTTCATAAAAGCTTTGTCTACCTCAATGTCTTTAAGAGTTTTACCTATTCTATCTTCCAGCAGATTTAGTGTTTTTGCTTTAGTATTTAGATCTTTGATGTATTTCAGTTTTAGTTTAGTGCTTGATGAAAGATATGGATCTAATTTTAATCTTTAATTTTCTATCACAGTGAATTCAAGACCTGCAGCTACTTGTGGAATGGGGAAGTCTCTTTGCCTTAATGATAGTCCCAGACACAATGCCCTAAGGATATATGAAAATAGTCCTCTGATGCCCTCCCAGAGACAGAGAAAGTGAAATGGGAAAACTTATCATTAACCAAAGTCACTGACAGACTGAATTTGATCTGACAATAATTTCTGGGAATCCGTAATGTGACAGTGGTCAACAAGTTAATTAGGAGCAAATGAAGTAAGAAATGTAATATTGTCTTAAGTTTGAATTATAATATGCTCAGTTGTTTTATAAATATGCTCTCTATATTTCCCTAGTTCCTGAAGGAGTAACTATAATAGACTTGAAAAATGTCAGAATCCACATATTGTTTTTCTTACCAACAGATAGACCACGGTCATTAAAGGAAAAGCCAAGTGGAATCCCTTGAAAGTTTCCTTTCCTCACTGGAACAATGAGAATACATATTACATCCCTATGAGAATTACAAAGGTTAGTGTTATTGCCCCAAATGTGAAATATTTATAAGTGCTGATATTTATCATATCCTATTTAGTTTTCTTATTTAGCCTATAATGAAGGTCATGGATCTTCAAGAATAACTGTGATTATCATAAACACAACAGAGTGAAAAATATAATTGTAGTTGATGTTCCAGATATGAAAAGTACAGATGCAAATCAACACAGTTCCTGGCACCCTGAAAACAGATGTCTAGTTATTTTTTCTCTGTTCTAATGTGCAATATTCATCGACTGAGGCTGTTTTTTTGTCACCCTTCAAATCATCTTCATACACTTGCCTTATGGAAACATTGAATCTTTTGCTGTCCCTCATAGTCTGGTGAAATCTTGAATACTCTGAATGTCCACCAAGCTGTTAAGATTGTGGCTACCTGACTGTTTGAAAATAACCATGATTTCATTTGCTTTGGTAAGACATCGGCAAGCCGCACTGTGGGAGATGATCCTAATGGGATGTCAGTCACACGTCATCCTTGTGACACTGTTTTAAATTCTAATGGTCTGAAGTAGGTTGAGATATGGAACCCGCAGCCCAGGAGAAGACAAATAGCTTTGTCAGGCACCGTTATTAATAAATAGGAGGCATAGTTAATAGCAGAGCTTTTTTGTATATTGGTGGCAATTTATATCCATTTCTGCATGCTGTTCTGACACTGGTACTGAGGCAGCCAGGAGGTGAGAGACACCAGCCTTCCAGGCCTCTGCTCTTTGTGGTTTGACATCCAACTCCACAGCACTTCATCTCTGCTCTTAGCTACTGCTACTGTTCTAGGGTCAACTTCTCATCTGTGGTCTCAGGGTCAGCTTTGACAAAGCGCCTGTGAGCTTCTGAGGTACCAGTAAGAGCCAAGACTTGAGACCGTCTCAAAGATCTGAGCTCCCCTTCACTGCAGCCAGGACATTTAAGTAACCCCAACTCCTGCTTTTTAACTATGCAGTTATAGAAATAGTAAGTATTCCCTCAATTACTATCCTTCCAACACCTAGGATTTCTTTGTGTCTTGCTTTTGTTTTTCTTTTTCTCAGTTGTCTAATACCTAGCCAGCAGTACATTCTATTAAATTTCTTCTATTGCAATAGTTCTTTGTTTCTCTTTTTTGGCTGGATCCTGCCCAATACTTAAATGATTTCTTAATAATTTCCTAACCATTTTTTACCTCACAAATTGAAGTAGGGAAATGTTTTCAAAGAACAAAGTGGGACTATTTGCTACTCAGAGTGTTAAAAGAGACAAAGAACTAATAATATTATATGTTGAAAAGTCTCTCACTGAGCATTTTAGATTAACATATATGCAATTTTCATAAATAAAAATTCTTAGTGAACTCATTTACATTTTTCTTTTGATATTATATTTTACTATAAAAACCAAACTCATTCTTATTTGTATTTTAAAAAGAAAAACAGAAAAAGGAATATAAACAATACTTCAAAAAAGTAGGAAATTAACACTAGTTAATATCTTGCATATTGTTACTTAGAAGTAGTTATGCAGGTTAAAGATTTAGGTATGAAAAAATGATCAAGCAATCAAATGATGAAAACACAAACTTCTTTTGGGTGAGCTAACAGAGATGAGTAGTAGAGTTAGCTATCTTGTATGTATATCATATGTATCTTTCCCCTTTTTCCTTTTCTCTATTCCCCATCCCAGTTCCAAATTCATTTTTAAATTTGGAAATTTAATGTTGTATCTTATGAAATTTTGACATAGCTGGATCTCTTTCTCCCTGTGACTTTAAATACTTTTAACCAATAAGCCATAATATTTTCATTATCTGAGTTGTACACTTGTAGCTACCAGGCTAGAAAAATAAAATATTGTAACAAATGCTTTTATTTCTTTGTCTTCTATTACATCTCGGAAGGCTTGGATTTTATTCAGTCTCAGGATGTTTCAGATTCAGGAGGTAGTTAATGGTGATTGCAAATTGATATAAAAAATTTGTTTTAAAATTAGTTCAGGGGAATTTTTCTCTCTCTATGATATAATGTTAGAATTGTGCTTTGCATATTTAGTGCCATATGATTTATAAAACTTGAGAATCCATCTTGTCTCCTGGTTTTGAAATTTCCTTATTTTTTCCATGAGTCTTTCCACAAGTTTCATGAGAAAGAGAGGCATTGCCACTGAAAAGCATGAATGGGCAGAAGCATATCACTTCTTGGCACTGTTCTTGCAGAGCTGGAGACAGTTGGGCTGGCATCTCTATTCCTACAGCACCAAAATAGCTCTTGGTCTCCTCCCAGAGTGCGCACTGGGAGAACCACTGATGACCACAGTGTGACCAGCTGTTTCCTGGGAGTTACGGTTTTAATAACAAAGACATGTAATGAGATATGCAATTTCTTTTAAAAAAAATTTATACTTAGAAATCCTTCCCTCCTCCTAGACTTGCATTTAAAGGACAAATTAAGTAATTAAACAGTCTGTAAAGTATAAAAATGTTAAGTTTTTAAAAAAAAGTTACAGAGGAACCTGGACAGAGATGAGTAAGTCTAGAGGAAAACTTTGATGCATTTTACACACAATTTACCTTTTCACTCACTTTCTAGGAAATATGTACCTGAAAGTTTTGGCTATTTTAGCACTGTAAAGAAGAGAAAGGAAGTTAGTTGAGTTGGAGTTCCTTAACTGTAGAGTAGTATACTTTCCCTTGCAGAAAGCAGAAACCCCAGCGTGAAGGATGACAGGACATGTTTTCCTAGGCATATTATTTAGAATAACAAGATCTGGAATTCAGTGCTTCAGTTTTATAGTCGGACAGACGAAAGTCAGACTTTCAGTACAAATTCTTAAAAAGATGTTCCTATTGAACATTTTTTAGGTCATATTTTGCTGTGATGACTATTAAAATTTTCTAGGTCACATTTTATTATGGTGGCTGTTAGGACTTTTCTAGGTCATATTTCCTTATGGTAACTGTAATAAGATATTACAGGAAGCCCTACATCACTCAACAGTGAACAACTCCTGTTCACCTGCTTTCATCAGACAGAGCAGCCAAGATTTTGTGTTCTGCATTTAAGAAATCCTTTTTTTATAACTCGAGATACTGGCAGTGCCTATGGGAGTTATGGGATTATTAATGGTGATCATTCTTCTAATTCATGACATGGTATGTGCATCTTGCATGGCTTATAGTAAGACTAAACATTAGCTACCATTTTTACAGAAATAGATATTTATCTATCTCCTTTCTGACATGGGCTATGCAGAAGATTATGCTCAGGGTTTTCTACATTCATAGTAAATTAACAGTGGGCACAGTCTTTCTCAGTATAGTAATCACAGTTTAAAATTTTTCTCTGTTTCATCGTCTCTTCGCATCGCTGGTGATGGATGGGCTTGCAGGCTGGGGTGACACTGCCTCTCCCTGGTTGAGTCTGTTCCTTGTGTCAGTAAGTTACTTGTCCCATGAGCTCATCTTTCACAGGTAAACTACTGACCCCAAGTCCTCTTCTTAACCACTTCCTTTTCTAACTCTCACATCGTGCCAATATTTTCCCTGCCCTAAGTCAGACTCTAAATCAGATTCCTGACAACTGGAGACAGATCCTATGATCTAAGTAAAGCCTCCTGGAGTTATCTGAACTTTTCAGCCCTGAGATGCTGACCTTATCCTGACATTCCTTTTCCACAGGAACTGCAATGAAGGGCATGGCCTGCACCTTCCCTCATTCCTTTCTGCCTCTTGGCTGATTTTGGCAGCTCTCCCTGGGGCCTGAGATGCAGTTCATTCCTCTCATTTCCAGGGGATCTTGGCATAACAATACACTTTCCTCTGAGTGATGTTGACCTTGATGTTTCTTTAATGATCTCCATTAATGAAAATCGTGTGGTAAAATGCTGTGACACCCATTCCGTCATCAAGAGATGCATTCTGGTTTCATATATTTATGCAGGGCTTGGACATATGGCCACTTCGGTCAAGCAAGCAAGACATGAAAAGTCACAGTCGCTGCCCATTCCTGCGATGCTGTCCCAGACGTGCATGCCAGATGGAAGCTGGTATATTCCACGGGACAAAGAGAGGCTGTTACAGCACTACAGGGCACAAATGTATGTTTAGTTTATCAAAACCAAACTGAATGGTGCGGATGGAGGAGCCACAAAAGGAGCTTATATATGAAACTCTCCCCAAATTCTTGGCTAATCCCTGAATTTATGATGACAAAAACTCCAAAATATGAAACGTAGGTTTTTTGTTTGAAATTACTAAGCATAGAAATGTTTACTGTCCACTATAGAGTAGATAGAAAATTTACCTCAGGGAAGGTAACAAAACCATAATTTATATAATTCACTAGAAATGAAAAGTAAAGGGTAGCTGAATGAACAGCCAAGAGAAAAAGAATCAATAAAAAAGTCTAAAGGTCACTAATATGTTGACAATAGCAGAAAACAGCTTCAAAAAAGCGATGAACATAAACATTTTAAAAATTAAAGAAAACTATGATAGCAGTAAGTGAAC
This sequence comes from Dolichotis patagonum, assembly GCA_004027295.1. Lineage (NCBI taxonomy): Eukaryota > Metazoa > Chordata > Mammalia > Rodentia > Caviidae > Dolichotis > Dolichotis patagonum. The sequence continues at coordinate 33,350 of PVJX010018235.1, forward strand.
AAATGGCAATTAGCAGCAGATAAATGAAAATTATATTTTAAAAGAACAAAATGGAAATTCTAATAAGCACATTACCAGAAATGAAATATTAGGTAAGTAGGCTTAATGGTGGTTTTTGTGATGGAAAAAAGGTCAGTGAAACTTGAAACAAATCAAAACAAATAATCCTGTGTAAAATGAGTGTGAGAAACAGTGGATGAAAAATGAATAATCCTCAGTGCTGTGAGGGACCATTTCAAGGGGTTGCATGTATATGTAAGCAGAGTCCCAGGTGAAGCAAAGAAAATATGGAGAAAAGAATAATTTAAAAAATAAATAATGGCTCATAATGCTCATCTTTGGAGAAAGATCAGTTTATAAATTCAAGGTTAGTAAATCTCAAAAAGGTCCTGATGTATAGAAGAAAAGTAAATCACAATTACACTATGACCTAAGTATTAAAAAATAAGATTAAGAAGAAAAGAATGTAAAAGCAAAAAGAGAAAAAGAACATATTACGCTTAGGGGAATAAAACTGTTAATGACAGTATACTTGGTATACAAAAAAAATAAAACCACAGTATAAGGATATGATATGACTAAAATGATGATGTGATCACAAATATAAAAGCAAGCAACCTGAAGTCTACATTTAGCAAATGTATCTTTCAGAAAACAAAAATGGATCAATGATTCTTTGCATAGGATACATAATTCATAACCACATAAAAATAAAGGAATAACAAGTGATTCATCAACAGGTACCACTGAAAAAATAATTAGATGAGACAGTGCCTAAAAAATTAAGCAAATGACTTAGCTTCAAAATACTTAAGAAATTCTTACAAATCAACAATAAGAAGTCAAACAAGTCAAATAAAATATATAGACAAATAAATTCAACAGATATTTCACACAAACAGATGTCTATATTAGTTAGCTGGGATAGCCATATCAAAATATCAGAGTAGTGTAGATTTTTAAAAAAGGTATGTATTTTGTCATCCTTTGGAAAACTGGAAGTTTAAGACAACGTGTCTTTAGGGTTGGAGCCATTGGGACTCTGCGCCAGGGTAGCAGACTTCTGTCTGCTTGGTGCGTGTGTGTAGAGCAAGCTCACTGGTATCATACCAGTACCCACACTTCTAACCTCCTTAATTACTTTCTTGGAGGCCCTATCTCCAGTTACAGTTATGCTGGGTGTTAAGGTTTCAACATATAAGTTTGGGGAAACAAATATTCAGCATGTAATAACATGCCAATGGCCAGTAATGAAATAGCATTGAACATCATTTTTATAGGGAAATACAAATTCAAACCACAAAAATAGAGTGTAGCATACCCACTGGGATGGCCAACACCAAACAGCAAAAGCGTTCGACAGCACCAAGTTTAGGTGTAGAGCTGGTGTAAGTAGTACTCTATTCACTGATGATGAAGGGCATTGGTAAAAGTAAGTATTTTGACGCTTTTCCATGAAGGTAAACATGAATATACTTCTGGTGGTTGGCCAAGAAAAATGGAAATGGGTTATTAAAGTTTAGATCTTGAGTGTCCCTTAAAAACTTTATGTCCTAATTATGTCGGAATTAAGAGTTCGACACTGCAAGGTAAAATAACGCTCGCCTCCTTTTGCTCACAGCTGTTGAGTATTGAATCTCACTGATGCGACCAAGATAGAGGTTTATTTGAAATTCGTACCAGAATGTTTGCAACACTACTATTTATGAGTTAACAACTAGATACATAAGAACAACCCGCAAAAATAGAAGACTATGAACAAATAGCATTCAAGTAGTAATGAAATGCTGTTCTATGGTAACAAAAGAATAGTTTGCTAGAGTAGATAAAACTATGATAAATAAAAACATCCTGTTAAGCAAAAAAATGAGGGCATAAGAAAGCACATGTAGTATTATTTTATTTGCATGTTGTTCTAAAACAAATATGTATAATATGTAAAGAAAAATGTTAGGCAAGGGTCATGAGTGATTTGATGTATTCTTGGATTTCATGCTTTAGATCTGTGAATTTCATTGTATGTATGTTTTACCAAAAAGGTGGGAAACTACACAAATGTCAAACTCTCATTAATAGTCATTTATTTGTTGGGCTAAGTTGACATTTTTATATTTTAGAATTGACCTAATGAGTTCATATGTTGAATTTAACAAGAGCCTGGAATCCTGTTGCTTGAAAAAAGAGTTAAAAATACCAGAGAAAGTAAGGTGTTGGATTAGAATTGTATGTATTACCATAACACACACACACACGCACACACACACACACACATACACACTGCAGTTCTCTGGAAGCAGAAGCCAAATTACCCATGGGGCACTGCCTGTAGGCAGCCTACCTTAGCTTGGGAGGTCCACGGAGCTGCAGGGTCCCACATGTCCTCCACTTCCTGCCATCTCTTTAGAGAATGCTCATTGTTTATCCACTTGTTCCAAACTAGCTTCAGCTGGGAAAATCTGTAAACGACTGGTGAACTCAGCCATGTCTTTTCCAAAGAGTTCTGACCTACTTCCATGTTTGTCCTTCCATGGGTATCTTTTGGGATTTCCATAGACCTTGTTAACATGTGGATATTAATTTCACTTCCTGGTGTCTATCGTTTCCTGATGGAACTTATAGTCTTACACCATCAAAACTAACAGGACCTATATTGGAACTAATTCACATTTTGTCACCACTGATGGTTATCTTCTACTATGTTTCTACTAAAAGTGTGCTTATATAGCCTGAAACAATCGTGAGTAAATATAAGGCAATTCCAAGTAGAGGAGTATGGTCATTAGTCAACTTATGTCCACCAGACTGAATTAAGAAATGTCTAGCAGATTAGTGAAGCATATTCTGGGTGTGTCTGGGGGTGTGGCTCCAGAGATGATTGCCATGTAGGCCAGCAAACTAAAAGAGAGAAGACCCGCCCTAATTGTGGATGTCATCATCCAATAGGCTAGTAGCTTGGATGGAGTAAAAGGGAAGAAAGAACAGGAAGATGACATGAGTTTGAAGAGGTCCGTTCTGTTTGAGAAGGTGTGTCTTCTGCTCCTACTGTCTGTGAACATCAGTATCCAGTTCCCCAGGATTTTAACTCACACCAGAAACTTGCTAGGAAACTTCTGGGATTCTGATTTCAAATTTATGCTAATCCTGGATCCTTTCAGTACCATAGTGTTCAGCTTCTGGGCCCAAATGGCAGCTAGCAGTTTCTTTAAGTGAAAACTATCTAATAAAAAAGAACAATCTAAAACTTAACTGGCTTGTGCTCTTCAAAAGAGTCAAGATCAAGAAAAAGGAAGACTGAGGAACTTTTTTTTATACTAGCAAACACCAAAGAGATACGATATTTCAATACAGTACCTAATCCTTCATTTATCTTGGACTTGGTCATTAGGGGAATTATTAATGCATTTGCTTTAATTTTAATACAGTGTGTGGTTACCTAATGGTATTTCTCAGTGTTTCCTTTCTTGGTTTGGATTATTGCAAGCGAATGTCCCTCCCAAGAAACATTCATTGTAGAATTTGGGATAAAGGGAACAGTGTTGTCACGTGTTCTCAAGTTGT
>PVJX010018236.1:0-36915 GCA_004027295.1 Dolichotis patagonum
TATACTATTGTGTTATGTTTGATATTATTGTATTTGAAACTATGCTCAACTATAGCAGAGTAAGAGATATGGTGTTAGCTACTGTTGATGTCCAGTTGACTTAATGTAAAGTACTGTGTTGCCTATGTTGTCCTGTTCTGATCTGCTCTGTACTGCCCCCTTTTGTTTTATTCTCTTTCAAATTAAAAAAAAAAAGAATGTACTCATAAAAAAATTTTAAGGGGCCAGATGTTTAGTTTGGAGGAAATATAGTCTCTTTAATTAATAGTTCTGGGGAAATTGGTTATTCTCATGCAGAACATTGAGTCTAGACCCATATATCTCACTATGTACTAAGCTAAAATCAAAATAGATCAAAGATCTAAATGTAAAATAGAATATGCTGGAAGATAAAGCAAGAAAAACTCTTGAAGACTTTGACATATGCAAGGACTTTCTGAATAGCACCCCAAATGGCACAAGATAGGAACCAATTCATGGGATCATATCAAACTAAACTTCTGTGTAGCCAAGGAAACAACCAACAAAGTGAATATACTATCTACAGAATGGAAATTTTTTTGCCAGTTATTCTTCAGAGACTAGCATCTAGAATACATAAAAACTCAAAAAACTTAAACCTCCCCGTTAAGTAAAGGACCCAAATAATGAACAACTGAAATGAATATATACTTCTCAGAAATAAAAATGGCCAAAAATACACACAAAAATATTCAAATCAGTAACCATGAGAGAAATGCTAATTAAAACATTAAAATTCTTACTCCAGAAAGAATAGCTATATCAACAAATTAAATAACAAATGCTGGTGAGGATATTGGGAAAAGAAACTCTTCTACATTCTTGGTGAGAATGTAAAGTAGTATAACCACTATGGAAATCAATATGGAGATCCTTCAGAAAACAAAATCTAGAAATTCATTTGACCCAGCTATTCCTAGTCTAGTTATCTTCCTCAAAGGGCTAAAGGCATCATTTTATAGTGATACATGCATAACTGTTTATACCAGCACAATTCATAATAGTTAAACATTTGAAGTAGTCTATATGTTAATCAGCAGATGAATAGCTAAAGGAAATGTAATTACATACAACGGAGAACTGTTCTGCCATAAAGGTAAACTTTGCAGGTAAATGGGTCCACCTTGAGGCCATACTGTTAAGTGAAATTAATCAGACACACAAGTTTACATATCATGTGATTTCTCTTACATGAGAAACCCAAAATACAAATGCATAGCAAAATAAAAAATAGGTAATAGAAAACAAGGAGTTTTTTTCAAATGGAAAAGAGATCCTGAGACAGTGGGAAAGGAGGTGAAAAAAGAACTGAGATGTGTTACATACATGTACTGGTTCCCCTCAAAGAATGTAGTCATCACCTAATTCAAATGTACTAATAAAAACTAAGAACTGAAAAAAATGATTAAAAAGAAAAAAGTTAAAATTTTTAATTCAGGACATCAAAGAAGCATGACCGTGCAACTAAAGACCGTAAAGAGGACCCAGTACTGTTTCCGAAAGTGACAACAGTGATGGGTAAGTGTGCTCAAGTTGAAGAGTGTATACCATATGTATTCTTAGAACATCATGCTTCAAGGCCAGGCTTCACCCAGATCTGAACAGTCGAAAAGGAATTGAAGTACCAATGCCTGCAGCACACTCCAAGGTGCGGCGACTGGAGTGTGGCTTGCAATGCAAGGAAGGTATCCTTGAGCCACTTGTTTCTATTATAATACCAATCTCTGCCCTGAATTCAGAATCTTGTTTAACTAGGCTTTTGTTATGGTTATGTTCTTCATGAATGTTGAAACTCCAAATAACATGAACATTGATGCAATGACACTTAGTAATGCAGCCATTTAAAAATGTACTGTAAAATTTTTCCCTAAACCAACCTAAAGTGCAGACATGGATTTGTTGCATAATTGCTCATTCCCCTGGCAATTGTTTACTTCTCTGCTTCAGGAAGACTTCTTATTTGCCTCTCACTCAAATTAGGCTGCATTCCATTTTTAAACTGGGCATGTTCAGTATGTCCCTGCTCCTCTTCCACATCCACGTTGGAGTAGAGAACAGATAATTTGTCTTTAACTCTTAGGACATAAAGTTAAGTGAAAATCTAACATCTCATGGAATTACTAGATGAGATTTTTGGGGCAGCCAGGAAGGAAACGAATATGGTCCATTTTTCAGGTTGTGGTAGGTTTGATAATTGCTTCCAATTCTTCCTTCCCTTCCTGTATTTGGATTTTGCAGGCATACTTTGTTATATGACTTTGCACTTCTCTCCTGTTAGAACTAATAGAGTCTGTTTCTCTGCTGAATTGGGTTTGGTTGTGTGACTTTGACTTTGGTCAGTGGATTCTAAATGGGAATGGGAGACCACATCTGAGCAGAAAATTTAAAAACCTCCTGCAGTCCAACAAACAATCTTGTATCTCTGCTGTGAAACTGACATATGTGTTGTTTTTTTATTCTAGGGCTTGGAAAAGTGAAGTCATATCATGTAACTGAGAAATGAACTCTGTTGGAAGACATTGAGATTTGGGTATCATTTGTTATTTAGCTTAACAATAGTGAAAGCTCATTAATATATATTTTGAAAAATAAAATTTAAATAGAAAATGAAAATAAAATTTAAAAAGAAAAATGTACTTAAGTTGCAGGATAACATAATTGTCTAATTTTTAAAAGTTTTACAATGATGTGTCTGGTGTGGATTTATATTGATCCTGTTTAGGATTTGCTTGGTTTCTTGAATCTGTAGGCTTTTTGCCATATCTGAGAAGTTTTTAGCTGATTTGAGTATTTTTCACTTACTCTTTCTCCTCTCATTTGGGGATTGCAGTAACACAATGTTAAATCTTCTGTTATGATCTCACAATTCACTAAGGCTATTTCTTTTTTTCATCTATTTTCTTTCTCTTGTTCAGATGTACTTCTTTGATTCTGACTTTAAGTTCAGTAACTCTTTCCTTTGAACTTCTGTTGTTGTACACTTCTATCAAATTTTTATTTCTATTAGTGTTTCTTCTAAAATTTCTTCTTGGTTCTTTATGTCTTCTGTTTCTTTGCCTTTATGTTTTTGTTTATTTCAAGTATGTGTTTAAATTCTCATTGAAGCATTTGTGTTATGTCTGCCTTAAAATCTTTGTATTTTGGGGGACGTTAGGCCTGTTTTCAATATGTATATGTGGTAATTAACTTTATAAGGTCTTAGAGAAATAAATGAATCTGATTCTGGAAAACTAAAAGGGTGTAGAAAGAAGGGGAAGAATAATTAAAATCTGTATGTACATGTTGTAATTCCCTACCATGAATATAATCATTATATATTGCAAACATGTACTAATAAAAGTAAAAAATCATTGTTATCTCAGTGTGGGTACCAATTGATTATTTTTTATCTTTAAGAGAATAAAATCAAACAAAACAGAATAAATGCAATCAAAACAAAACAGTGAAAGCAATACAGGACTTCAAAACAAGATAATAGGAAACCATAATGCCTCTTGTTATCTTCAAAATAGCTATCCATACCATCAGATATATTAAAATCAAACCAAATAAAATAGATGAAAATCAACCAAAACAAAACAGTGAAAGTGGTACAGGATTTCAAAGCAAGATAATGGGAAACCATAATGCCTCTTGCTATCTTTGAAATAGCTGCCAATACCATCAGACTTAATAAAATCAAATAAGATAGAACAGAATAAAACCAATAAAAGCAAAACAGTGAAAGTAATACAGAACCTCAAAACAAGATAATAGAAAATCAGCAATAGCTACTATGTCTTGTTATCTTTAAAATAGCTGCCCATGACATCAGATATAATAAAGTCAAACCAAACAAAACAGAATAAAACCAAACCAAACCAAACCAAACAAAACAATGAAAACAATACAGGACTTTAAAAGAAAATGTTAGGGAATTAACAATGCCTACCACTTTCCGTTTTTACACATTTCCTCCCCTTTCACTTTCACAATATCTATTGTACATTTTGGATCCCACTAACTCTTTTACTTTTTATATTAGGGAGACAATATAATGTTCACCTATGTAAGTCCAAACCATTTTACCCAAGAGCAGGATCACAAGTTGCATCCATTTACCTGCAAGAGCCTTGTGATTACCCTTTATAGCTGAGTAGGTTTCCATTGTATAAAAATGCCATATCTTTCTTATCTGTTTTTCATTTGATGGGCAAGCTACCCCTGCTTTTTTCTGGTTTTTCTATGTTGCATGGAGCATCGTTTTCACTCCTTTGACTTTCAATCTATGGACTTCCTTTCCAGTTAATGTGTTTCTTGTATATCACATGTTGATGGACCCTGTCTCCTGACCCACTCTGCCTGTGTTTCTTTTTATTGGTAAATCGAGGCCATCTACATTAATGGTTACAGCCAACATGCACTTCTTTCCTGCCAATGGCTCCTTATTTTTTCCCCTTCATTCAGCTGCCTGCCCTGCTTGGTGATCCCACTCTGCTGCTGTTCCTAACCAGGGTCATTTTTATCTCTCTCTAGAATATCCTTCAGTACTCTTTGTAGAGTTGATTTAGTGTTCATGAATTTCTTCAGTTGTTCTTTGTCATGGAAGCATCTTATTTCTCCATTAATTTTGAAAGAGCTTTGCAGGGTACATCAATCTGGTTTGGAAGTTGTTTTCTTTCAGTACTTGAAATACTTCATGCCAAGATCTTCTTGACTTAATGGTTTGTGTTGAGAAATCTGTTGTGATTCTTATGGGTTTTCAATTATAGGTCATTTGTTTCTTTTATCTAACAGCCTTTAATATTCTGTTCTTGTGCTGAATTTCTGGGATCTCGATTATTATACGTCTGACATATAATATTCATTATCTTTTTATCAATTTAAGATTTTCCTGGTTTCTGGTATGTTTAATGGCATTCAGTTGAAACCTGGATATGTTGGTTGTGGCTAGCTGGAGTTCTATATGCCTCACTTATCTTTATGTCAGGTTCTTTTCCCATTCTTGGGAAGGTCTTTGCTATTAAGTAAATAGTCTCTTTATGTCGTTTTTGTTGACTCTGGCTTTTTTGCTGACACCTATCCTTCTTACATCATTTTTCTTTGCATCATCTTGCAGCCATTGAATTGTTATTTCCTTGTTATTTTTAAGAGATGTGTTCAAGGTCTGAAAGTCTACCTTCAGTTTCTTTCAGTTGGTTTTGCCAGCTTTCAATGGAGTTTTAAATTTCCTGGATATCTCTTTGAGTCTTTTTCATGCATTCTGATTCTTGTCTATATTGTTCATTCAAGGTTTCCCTCATTCTCCTTTGCTCCCATTTTTTTGTCTATGTCATCTTTAGATACACTCAGAAATCTTTTTATTATGTTTGTTACTTCTTGCCCTTTAACTGAGATATTATTCCTGATCTTATTTTTCTTACAGCCTCATGAAGTAGTTTCTTTACTTCAGTTGTCATCATCCCAGAAATTTCAGGTGTACAACTTCCACTTTCATGTCCATATCTCCTGGACTTGTTCTGTTTGGGCTGGAGGCCAGAGATTGCCTTTTGCTCCTTTGTTTTGACATTTTCTTGGGTTTCTCTGGATGAGTGGGTTGTGGGGTCCCAGGTGCTTCTCATGTTGTCTCCCCATCCATAGTGTAGGGGAATGGGTCAGGCACCTGGGTTTCTCCTAACCCAGGTTCCCCAGTTGGTGGGGTGTGGGGCAGGCTTCTCCAGACACAGCTTCTCCAATGCATGGCTGGCTGGTTCTCCAGGCTCACACGGGCTACCTGCAGGAGAGTCCTGATGGTGTCCTGCATGTGTATGGTGCCTGGGCTCGCTGTTTCTCCCCACCTGTGCTGCTTACCCCTGGAAGAGTCTCTTGGTGTCTACTGATCATTGTCTTTTCATCAAGTTCATCAAGTTGAGGTTTTCCTGATTTCTGGTATGTTTAATGACATTCAGTTGAAACCTGGATATGTGGGATATTACAAGCCTCTGGATCTTATCTGAACCATCTGTTTGAGCTGACTTCTTCAATACTGCTTTGGCAGAGGAAGGGCCCAAATGAGAGGACCTCACTATTTCCCGGTCAGTGTTGAAGTCCAGGTTCTGGTTTGACTTCACTGACACATGCAAGATAGAGAGGGTCTTCTTATTACTGCTAGGTAATGGGTAAACTTGCTTCATTTCAAGTGTTGTATTAGTTCTACTCTAGGTAGGAAAGATAGGAATGCATTTTTACTGTTCCCCATGTTGCTTCCACCGAGACTATGAGAGGAATGACAGCAGGCAGAGTCTCTTCACTTCTGGGTACTGGTGACAGCCCACCGTTCATCTTTCACCACTACAGCAGGATAAGGGTAGACACCTATTTGTTGTCACGGGGGTAGAAGATGTAGAAGTCCAGGATTCTCATATGATATACACTGATGTGGTGGTCCAACTATCTAAATTTATAGATCAGCTAGACACAAAATCATCAAAGAAATGTCACAATTAAACCAAACCTGTGAACAAATGGGCTTAGTAGATTTCTACAGTGTTTCACCTACAACATCAAAAATACACATTCTTCTCAGCTTCACATGTGTGTTCTCCAAAATAGGTGACATATTAGCACATAAAACATGCTTAAGTAAGCACAGAATTTAAAACACCCCATGCTGTTAACTGACCATGTGTAGTGAAATTGGAAAACAACAGAAAAAGAAACCACAAAAACTACATAAACTCAGGGAAATTAAACAACACCCTCCTGAACAACAAATGGGTCTCAGAGGAAATTAAAGAAGAAATTAAATGCTATCTACAATTAAATGATCATACCAATACAACATACCAGAAATTATGGAACACAATGAAAGTAGTGCTACAAGGGAAATTTATAGCAATGAATTCTCAGATCAGGAAAACAGAACAAGCTCAAATAAACAACATAATGTCAAACCTCAAACTTCTAGAAAAACTCAAAGCTCATAAAAGACAGGAAATTATAAAGATAATAGAAATTCATGCAATTGAGACTAAGAAAATAGAAAGAATCAATGAATTGAATAATTATTTCTTTGAAACATTAAATGAAATTGATAAAACTCGTAGCCAACCTCATCAAAAAGAGAAAGAAAAGACTCAAATTCAAGCAATTAGAAATGAAAGGGAAAAATCAAAATGGATCCTGGAGAAATCCACAATATCATCAGTATTTACTTTGAGAACTTATACTCTAATAAGATAGAAAACATAGAAGAAATGGACAGATTCCTAGATACCTATAAATTGCTAAAACTGAATCAAGAGATATAAAAATTCTAAATAACCAAGTATCAGTCATTAAAACTGAAAATGTAATTAAAAGACAAGTAAAGACAAGCCCAGGTCCTGACAGATTCACTGTTGAATTCTATAAGAAATTTAGAGAACTAATGCCACTAATGCTGAAACTCATTAATTAAATTGAAAAAGAAGCAATCCTTCAAAATCAACCATGGAAGCAAATAGTATCTTGATACCAAAACAAGAGAAGGGCCCAACCAAAAAAAGAAAACTACAGGCCAATCTCACTAATGAACATAGGCACAAAAATCTTCAATAAGTTACTGGCAAACAGAATGCAGCAAATCATCAAAAAGATTATATACGAGAGCCAGGTGTGTGGTAGTGCATACCTGTAATCCCAGCACTTGGGAGGCTGAGGCAGGAGAATTATGAGTCTGAGGCCAGCATGGGCTAGTAAGTTCAGGGCCAGCCTTAAATGCATAGTGAGACCCTCTCAAAAAGACAAAAAACAAAACAAAACAAATTATACATTATTCCCAAGTAGGATTCATCTCAAGAGATTCAGAAAAAGTTTTAGACAAAGTCCAACACCTATTCATGATTAAAGCCCTACAGAAAGTTGGACTTGATGATCTTTATCTCAATCTGAGAGAAGCCATCTATGACAAACCAGCAGTCAACATCATACTATATGGACAGAATCTGAAAGTTTTCACTCTAAAATCAGGAACAAGATAAGTATGTCCCACTATCACCACTCCTATTTAATATAGTGGAAGCATTAGCCAGAGCAATTAGGTAAGAGAAAGAAATAAAAGGAATAAAGATAGGAAAGGAAGAAGTTAAATTATCACTGTTTGTAGATGACATAATACTCTACATAGAAGACCCCAAAAACTCCATTAAAAGACTGCTAGAGTTAATAAACAAATTCATGTAACTTGACACCCACAACTTGAGGAGAGATTTATTTTGGTTCATATTTCAGTCCATGATCAGCTGGCTCCAAGGTGGGATGGCATGGAAGAGGGGCCTGACTCACATCCTGACAGCCAGAAAGCAGCGGGAGAAGATGGGGAAGGGACACAGACTACTAGATCATGCCTTCAAGGATGCTCCTCTTCTAACCAGGCCTACCTCCTAACGCACATTTACCTATAAACTCCTCAGCGGACTAATCTACTGATGAGTATATTGCCCCCATGATCCAATTGCCTTCCAAAAGCTCATGATCACATGATGTTTTGGGGAACCATCTAGTTGTAAACCATAACACCCACCTTGTTCTGCCTATGTCAACCATAACCACTGGGGTTAATGTTATTTGTCCTTTCCTTTTACCTCCACCCTGTTAAGTTTCTGCTTCTATTGATTGTACTCTTCTAGAGTTAACCTCATTTCAGCTCCAAGGCTCCTTAATCATCATTCACAACCATTGCCTTAGGCAGCTACCAGGAATGGCCTCAGGATCCTGGGGCCCCTTATAATTCTTGAAGCTCATGGGGAAGGTAGTGGTTTGGTTCCAGGGGCTTAGCCTCTGTGCTCGCAGTAGATCTTGTCAGCTGGAATGATCCTAAATGCACATGGAACTCTCCACTCAGTTCTGGCAGAATCAGATGGGAGGCCATGAGGAAATGTGTGGAGGCCTGGATGTATCTGCTGCTGGCTTCCAACCCCTATGAAGTGAGGAATCAGATATGAACTTTCTCCAAAAACCTGGGGCCACAAAAACTATCCATCCATTCAACCAGAAATGTTAAAAAAAGAAACCCTACAAAGACAAACAGATCTCTGTGTTTCAGCCTAGGGAACAGCAGCTGGATTTTGCCCACGTCAGTGGCTCAAAGAGTTGTCCATGAGTGATTTGAGACTGAGCCTGTCCTGTGTGTACGATGCATAGATTCACAGCACCTGAGTGATTCTTGAAAACAAAGACATGCAGGACCTTATGCAAGGAATGAAATTACACCTTCTGGACCCTCAGCACCTCAGCGAGATCCAGTGAGAAGCTGCCCTGTAATGATGGTTGCACAACCAAGGGTTGGAACTCCCTTGGAGAATCACTCCACTCACCGTGAGCTAGCCAGAAAGATTCCAAGTGAGGAGGGGAACAAATCTGGGAGAGGGAGCAGCAATGGATACACGTAGAATTTCACTTTGAATAAGAGAGAAGATAAAACCACCTGCTGCAGACTTTAATATGGGCACACAGAGGAAAATATAGGCATTATTGGGACCAAAGAGAAGGACCAGCATAGTAGATGCTTAAGTAAATGCAAAATCCAAAACTGTTATACAGATTCCATGCAACCCCAAGCACTTCATAAACACATGGAAATTCAGTAGCACAATACTGAACAACCAATAGGTCATGGATGAAATTAAAGAAGAAATTAAACAGATTTTAAAGCTGAATGATAATGAAAATACAACATATTGGAACTGTGTGACACAATGACAGTAGTCTTAAGTGGTAAATTTATTCATTAATACTCATATCAGGAAAATGGAGCAAGCACATATAAACAGCTTAATCTTGAACCTCAAACTTCTAGAAGAAGAAGAGCATGCTAAGCCAAAAGCTTGTACAAGGGAGAAAATTATAAAACTCAGAGCAAAAATTAACACACTCTAGACAAAAAAAATTCAAAAAAATCAGTGAATCAAAGAGTTGGCTCTTTGAAAGATTAAAAAAATTTGACAAACCCTTAGCCAACCTCATCAAAAAAAGGAAAGAAAAGACTCAAACCCATGTAAGTAGGAATGAAAAGGGTGAAATCACAAAAGACCCTGCAGAAATCCAGAGAATCATCTATGCCTACTTTGAAAACTTGTATTCTAATAAGATGGAAGATATAGAAGAAATGGACAGATTCCCAGATACATATAAATTATCAAAGCTGAATCAGAGTCCCAGGCCCTAACTGTGCAAATGGGTTGAATTCTATCATGGGTAAATGTTGGAACTTCTTTCCCAGGTGGTAAGACCACGACCCACATCTGAAATCACTGTAGGATGCATGGAAGGTACCCATGGGCCTAACTGGGCCATGCCAGCAAACTCCAAGCAGATAGGAGGGGCAAGAATCCAGTTCTTGGCCCTGAATGCCCACGTAAGTAGAATTCTAGTGCACAGGGAAGCCTTGGAACTTTGCTCCCAGGCAGTAAGACCACCTCCTGCATCTGAAATCACCAGAGGACACACAGGAGCCCAACAGATCCATGCCCAGAGAGCTCCAAGTGGCCACCAGTTGCCAGCAGTCTGCCTTAGGAGCCAAAAGTGGGTCAGGTGATTCCCAGTGCATGGGGGAAGCTTTGAAACATCGCTCAAAACTCAGAAATATAGGAAAATGAAAAAATGAAACAGCAAAATGCAATCTCAAACTTCCAGCCCAACCCAAGCAAGCTTAGGAGACATGGACCAGAAGAAAATATAAGCCATAAACATGAAATTCCTGAAGTCATCTCAACTGAAGTAAAACAACAACTTCAGGAAGCAATAAAAGAACTCAAATCAGAAATAATCTTCCAGGTAAAAGAAGAAATGATAAATGTAATGAAAGAAATGCTAAACACATCTAAAGAAGACATCACTAAAAAATTAGAGGAACAATGCAAAAAGATGGAAACTCTGAATGAAAAATATAAGAAACAAACAGAATGCATGAAGCAGATTCAAAGAGATATACAGGAAATAAAAAATTCAAGTGAAAATGGGAAAAACCACATCAATGAAAGTGAAGATACAATTTTAGACCTCAAAGACAAGATTGCAGCTAGTGAACAGGAAAGGAAAGATCTTCTAAAAATAACAAGGAACCAGGAAATAACAAGTCAACAACTGGAAGATGATGCAAAGAAAAACAACATAAGACTAATAGGTATAAATGAAAAGGATGGTGACAACACAAATGATAACAAGAGGCTATTTACAAAAGTAATAGCTAAAAAATTCCCAAACATGAGAATGGAAACTGACATACAGATCAGTGAAGCATATAGAACTCCAAATAACCACAACCAAAAGAAAACTACACCCAGACATATAATAATCAACATCCCAGAAATCCAGCATAAGGACAGAATATTAAAAGCTGCTAGAGAGTAGAGACAGATAACCTATAAAGGAAAGCCTATCAGAATCACAACAGACTTCTCAACACAATGAAGTTAAGAAGAGCATGGAGTGAAGTATTTCAGACCCTAAAGGAAAATGACTTCCAACCCAGACTGATGTACCCTGCAAAACTGTCCTTCAAAATGGATGGAGAAATAAGATATTTCATGACAAAGAACAGCTAAAGAACTTCATGACCACAAAACCAACTCTGCAAAGGATATTGAAAGACATTCTAACCCAAGATGTGTAACTGCTATTGTAAAAAAGAAAGGGAAAGAAAGTGCTCTAAAGGATATAACTGCATGTATGTTTAAGTGTGTAGGATTGATAACCAAGATTTTGTTGGATAGTTGAATGAAACTGCTTGCAGTCTTGCTGTTTAAATGTCCACTTTGTATGCTTTACTTTTGTAACTTGAACAACTATTTCTAAGAGGACAATGTATGTAATTTATGTATGTATTGTATGTAATTTATCAAATGGTGATTTCTTCTTGCTTATTTTTTTGAAATTATGTATTATTTCTGCTCTTTTTCTGTTTTTTTAAAATAAAATTAAAAAAAGAAAGACATTCAAGACAGACATAGGAAAAAAACCACTAACAAAGGCAAACAAACAGAGTGGAAAGGTAAAGAATCAATGGCAGAAAAATAACATATCAAAAGTAACCAATATACATCAGTTATAACCATTAATATAAATGGACTCAATTCACCAATTAAAAGAAACAGACTGGCAGAATGGAACAAGAAACAACACCCAACCATATGCTGTATACAGGAAACCCATCTAATCCAAAAGGAAACTCATAGACTGAAAGCTCAAAGGATGGAAAACAACACTGCATGCAACAGGATCTCATAAAAAAGCAAGGGTAGCTATTCTGTTTGCAGACAATGTGAACTTCAAACCAAGAATGATCCAGAGAGATAAATAAGGCCACTACATACTAGATAGGGGAATACGTCAAGAGGAAGAGATAACAATCCTAAATATCTATGCACGAAATTTGGGAGCACCCAGCTATACAAAACAAACATTCACAGAAATGAAAAATCAAATAAGCAATAACACAATTATAACAGGAGACCTTAATACCCCATTGACACAAAGGGACAGATCAACTAGACAGAAAATCAGCAAAGAAATAACAGAACTGAATCACACCTGTGAACAAATGGACTTAGTAGACTTATATAGAGTGTTCCACTCAACAACATCAGAATATGCATTCATCTCAGCAGCACAGGGAACTTTCTCTAAAATAGACCATATATTAGCCCACAGAACATGCCTAAGTAAATGCAAAAGAATTGAAATTATCCCATGCTTGTTATTGGATCATAGTGCTATGAAACTCGAAATTAATGACAAAAGAAACTGCAAAAACCCCACAAACACATGGAAATTGAATAATATACTCCTGAGCAATCAGTGGGTCATAGAGGAAATTAAAGAAGAAATTAAACAATATTTTCAGGCAAATAAAAATACAAATACATCTTACCAGAACCTGTGGGATGCAATGAAAGCAGTCCTCAGAGGAAAAATTACTGTGGTGAACTCCCACATCAGGAAAACAGAATGAACACAAATAAATAAGCTGATGCTACACCTCAAACATCTAGAAAAAGAAGAGCAAGTCAAGCCCAAAGCCAAAAGAAGGAAGGAAATTATAAAGGTCAGAGCAGAAATCAATGCAGTAGAGACTAAGAAAACAATATGAAGAATCAATGAATCAAAAAGTTGCTTCTTTGAAAGAATAAATAAAATTGATAGGCCTCTAGCCAACCTTATTTTATAAAAGGAAAGAAAAAACTCAAATTCATGCAATAAGAAATGCAAAGGGAAAAATCACTACAGACCCTGTGGCAATACAGAAGATCATCAATACGTACTTTGAAAACCTCTACTCTCATAGGCTTGATAACACAGAAGAAATGGACAAATTCCTTGAAACATTTGAATTAACATAGGTGGGTCAAGAAGATGTAAAACTGCTGAATAACCCAATTTTAATTAATGAAATTGAAAATGTAATTAAATCTCTACCAACAGAGAAAAGCCCAGGTCCAGATGGATTCACTGTGGAATTCTACAAGAAATTCAAAGAAGATTTAATGTTGACACTCTTTAAACTCTTCAATGAAACTGAAAGGGAAACAACTCTCCCTAACTCATTCCTGGAAGCAAACATTACTCTAATACCAAAGCCTGAGAAAGACCCAACTAAAAAAGATAACTATAGGCCAATCTCCCTAATGAACATAGATGCAAAAATTTTCAATAAAATTTTGGCAAACAGAATGCAGCAAATCATCAGGAAGATTATACACCACAACCAAGTGGGCTTCATCCCAGGAATACAGGGATGGGTCAACATACAAAAATCAATAAATGTAATCCACCATATCAATAGAGCCAAAAATAAGAACTACAAGATCATTTCTATAGATGCAGAAAAGCTTTTGATAAAGTCCAACACTTACTCATGATAAGAACCTTACAGAAAATTTCAATAGATGGCCTATACCTTGATATGATAAAAGCCATCTATTACAACCCAACAGCCAGCATCATATTAAATGGCCAAAAACTGATAGTCTTTACCCTAAAATCAGGAACAAAATAAGGATGCCCATTATCACCACTCCTATTCAATATAGTGCTGGAAATACTAGCCAGAAGAATTAGACAAGAGAGATAAATAAAAGGAGTAAGGATAGGAAAAGAAGAAGTTAAATTATCATTATTTGAAGAAGTTAAATTATCTACAAAGAAGACCCCCAAAACTCCATTGAAAGGCTCCTAGGCATAATAAATAAATTCAGTAATGTAGCTGGATACAAAGTCAATACTCAAAAATCGATAGCATTCCTGTACATTAACAACAAAACCACTGAGACAGAAATAAGAGAAGCCTCATCTTTTACCATAGCATCCAACAAAATGAAATACTTAGGAATTAATCTAACAAAAGAAGCAAAAGATCTATTCAGGGAAAATTATAATACCCTGAAAAACACATCGAAGAGGACCTCAGAAAATAGAAAGACATCTCTTGTTCATGGACAGGAGGAACAAACATCGTGAAAGTGCCCATTCTCCAAAAATTGTTATACAGGTTTAATGCAATCCCAATCAAAATACCACTAGCATACTCACACATTTACAGAAATCACTCCTAAAATTCATCTGGAACCAGAAGAGACCCAGAATAGGAAAGGCAACTCTAAGCAACAAAGACAAGGCAGGAGACATCACAATCCCTGACTTGAAGTTATACTACAAAGCTACTTTAATAAAATCAGCATGGTACTAGGAAAAAAAAACAGACCAGAAGATCAATGGAATAGTTTAGAAGATACAATTATGACTACAAACACACTCAGCCACCTTATCTTTGATAAAGGGGCCAAACACATCCACTGGAAGAAAGATAGTCTCTTCAATAAATGGTGCTAGAAAAATTGGCTCTCCATATGCCAAAAACTAAAACTAGACCCATGCCTATCACCATGTACTAAACTAAAATCTAAATGGATCAAAGATCTAAATATTAAAAAAGAAACACTAAATCTGTTGGAAGACAAAGTAGGTAAGAATCTTGAAGACATACGGGTAGGTAGAGAATTCATGAACAAGAATCAAACTGCACATGAAATACTTCACAGAAGCAACAACTGGGATCATGTCCTATAAAAGAGTTTTTGCATGTGGAAAGAAATCTCCAGCATAGTGAAAAGAAAATCCAAAAATTGGTAAAAAAGTGAACAGTCCCTCAGACAAAGGACTTGTGTCTAGAATATATAAAGAATTAAAAAAAATCAGATCCCCAAAATTCAAAGACCCATTCCAAAAATGGGCATCTGAGATGAATACACAGTTCTCAGATGAAGCAATACAAATGGCAAATAAATACATGAAAAAATGTTCAGCATCATTGGTCGTTAGAGAAATGCCAATTAAAACAGCACTGAGGTTCCATCTCACCCCAGAAAGAATGGCCAGGATAAGGGAAACTACCAAGAACAAATGCTGGAGAGGCTGTGAGGGAAAAGGAACTCTTCTGCACTGTTGGTGGGAGTATAGACTGTGCAACCACTGTGGAGGTCAGTCTGGAGATTCCTCAAAAAGCTGGGATTGGAGATCCCACTTGACCCAGCTATTCCACTTCTGGGCATATTCTTAGAATCGAAAACATCATACCACAGTGATATATGTGTACCCATGTTCATAACAGCATAATTTGTAATAGACAGATCTTGGAAACAACTGAAATGCCCATCAACTGAGGAATGGATAAAAAAGATGTGGTATTTTTATACAATGGAGTACTACTCAGCTATAAAGAATGATCACATCGAGATATTTATAAATAAATGGATGCAACTCAAGACCATACTCATATGAGTGAAATAAATTAAACTCACATGTGTAAATACTGTATAGTCTCTTTAGTGTAAGAAATGGTAAGAGTACATAAGATACAAAATACTCAATAATTACAGTGAAAGGATAAGAATCTGCTTAAAGGGGAAAAATAATATCTCAGGGAAAATGAGGAAAAAGAAAAAATGTCTAAAATTATATAAACATACAGGATAACTAAGCTGATTGCGCTGCAAATTTTATAAGTTCTTGGAACAAAATTGTTAACATTCATAGGATTGGAACAATTTTGCATATTATTGTATAGTAATCTGTGCAACTCTTTAAGATCATTATGTAAAATAAAAACCCTAGTTACACTCATACCACCTTGTTTGGAAGGCCTATATTGTCAGTGTTCTGGGCTCTTTGTTATTGTTATTTATATGTCTTTTTCATTTTGTGTTTTTCCAGGAATTTGTTTTGTTTTGTTTTTCCTTTTAATACAGAAAGGATAGGTGTACAGGTAGAGACTCATGCATGCGTAGAACTTCTAAAAAGTTTATGAGAACCGATTATATAATGCACAATAAAATGAACAGCTACTTTGAAGAAAAGGAGACACTAAGGTAACCAGTGCTGATTCCATAGTGTCATGATGTGAAATCCAGCAATACTATTATTCTTTGTTTAGAGTGATTTTAGTCTGTTTTGTTTTGTTTAATTTCTACACATGTAAAGGTATGGACAGCTATTTTGAAGAGAATGAGAGACATTATGGCAGCCATCATTGACTTACTTATTGTCTGATCTTGAAGACCTAAAATGCCTTCATCATCCTGTTCTGATCAGTTTTATACTATTTTGTTTTGTATGAATTCACTTAATGCAAAGATATGGACAACTATTTGGAAGAAAAGAAAAGACAATATAATAGTGAAGATCTCCGGTTGTCTTACTTTGAAATCTGTATCTCTTACATTGTTTTCTTATGATCTGTTTTGTTCTGTTTAATTTTACCCTCTTTAAAATAAAATTTTTAAAAAGCTGAATCAAGGAGATATAAAAATCCTAAACAACCTAATATCAATAAATGAAATTGAAGATGTAATTAAAAACCTATCAGTACAGAAAAGCTCAGCCCCTGAAGGATTCACTGCTGAATTCTACAAGAAATTTAGAGAAGATCTAACACCATTACTTCTCAAACTCTTTAATGACATTGAAAGGGAAGCAATACTTCCAAAGTCATTCCTGGAAGCAAGCATTACCCTGATACCAAAACCAGAGAAGGACCAACTAAAAAAGAGAATTACAGGTCAGTCTCCTCAGTAAACATTGATGCAAAGATCATCAATAATATCCTGGCAAACAGACTGCAGCAAATTGTCAAGAAGATTGTACACCATGATCAAGTGGGATTCATCACAGGGATACAGGAATTGATCAACATATGTAAATCAATACATGTAATACACCATATTAACAGAGCAAAGGACAAAAATCATATGATCACCTCAACAGATGTAGAAAAAGCTTTCAACAAGGTCCAGTACCCATTCATGGTAAAAATCCTACAGAAAATTGTAATATATAGTCTTTATCTCAATCTGATAAAAGTCATCTATGACAAACCAACAGCCAACATCATACTTAATGGACAAAAACTGAAAGCTTTATCTCTAAAATCAGGAACAAGACAAGGATGTCCACTGTCTCCACTGTTATTCAACATAGCCCTGGAAACTTTAGCTGGAGCAATTAGACAAGAGAAAGAAGTAAAATGAATAAAGATAGAAAAGAAAGAGGTTAAACTATCATTATTTGCAATGACATGATACTCTACTTAGAAGACTCCAAAATTCCACCTAAGGACTTCTAGATTTAATAAGCAAATTCAGTAATGTAGCTGGTTCCAAAGTCAACACTCAAAAATCTATAGCCTTCCTGTACACAAATAACAAACTCACTGAGAGAGAAATCAGGGAAGCAATACCTTTTACAATAGCATTCAGATAATGAAATACCTAGGAATCAATCTAACAAAGGAGGTAAAAGACCTCTACATTGAATACTACAGTACTCTGAAAAAGGAGATTGAAGAGGATATTAGAAAATGGAGAGATGCTCTTATTGGTATGAAGAACCAATACAGTGAAAATGACCATACTTCCAAAACTATTATACAGATTCAACGCGATCCCAATCAAAATTCCAGTAGCATATCTCACAGATTTAGAGAAAACAATCCTAAAATTCATCTGGATCCAGAAGAGACCTAGAATAGCAAAGGCGACCCTGGGCAACAAAGACAAGACAGGGGGCATCACAATCCCTGACTTGAAATTATATTATAAAGCTACTGTGATTAAAAACAATGTGGAACTGGCAAAAAAAAAACCCAAAACAAAAAACAACCCCCCCAAAACAGACCCAAACATTAATGGGACAGATTAGAATATGCAAAAAAAACTCCGGACACACTAAGCCATCTTATTTTTGATGATGGTGTTGACAAACATTCACTGGAAGAAATGTAGCCTCTTTAATAAATGGTGCTGGAAAAACTGGTTCCATGCATGCAGAGGATTAAAACTGGACCCATATCTTTCACCGTGTACTAAGCTAAAATCAGAGTGAATCAAAGATCTTAATATTAAAACAGAAACATTAAATCTGCTGAAGACAGAGTAGGTAGAACTCGTGAAGACATCAGCGTAGGCAGAGACTTTCTGAACAAAACCCAGATTGCACAGTAAGTATCACAAGGAATCAACAACTGGGATCTCACCCTGCTGAAGAGCTTTTGCACAGCAAGAGAAACCATCAAAAGAGTGAAAAGGCAACCCACAATGTGGGAAAAAATGATTACCAGCTGTTCCTCAGACAACAGATTACTATTGAGGACATATAAAGAACTCAAAAAAAATCAGTCCTGTCAGACTTAAAGACTGAATAAAATGGCCATCTGAGATGAATACACACTTCTCAGATGAAGAAATAGGAACAGCAAATAAATACATGAAAAAACATTCAATATCATTGGTCATCTGAGAGACACAACACAGAGATTCCACCTCACCCCAGAAAGAATGGCTACCATCAAGAAATCAGGCAACAACAAACGTTCGAGGGGCTGTGGAGAAAAAGGAACACTTCTCTATTGTTGGTGGGAATGCAAACTGTGCAGCCACTGTGGAAATCAGTGTGGAGAATCCTCAAAAACTAGGATTGGAGGTCCCATTCAACCCAGCTGTTCCCCTTCTGGGTATCTTCTCAAAAGAATTAAAAACATCATACCACAGTGGTATATGTGCACCCATGTTTATAGCAGCACAGTTTATAATACCCAGATCTTGAAAACAGCCTGAACTGAAGAATGACAAAACTGAGGAATGGGTAAAAAACGATGTGGTACTTTTGTACAATGGAGTCCTACTCAGCCATAAAGAAGGTTAAACTGGAGAGTTTATAGGTAAATGGAAGCAACTCGAGAACGTACTCATCAGTGAAATAAATAAGACACAGGTGTAAACGTTGTATTGTTTCATTAGTGTGAGAAGCTGAAAGAAAAAGCATATGTATATGTGTATGTATATAAAAATAGTTAAGACAGAAAAAAAGAGAAGGAGCACCTCATGGCTCCAGAGGAAAACAGAACCTGATCTGAGCCCTGGAAGAGGAGCCGGGGGACAGGGAAGTCAGGGAAGGCTCTCAGGGCGACTGGAACAGCAAAGCACAGAGGTAAGTAGCAGCCAGGCATGTGTGCAAACAGGAGCCCACAGCAAGTGAGGCAAGTGCTGGTACGGCGGCAGCAGGCACGTATGGGATGAGGCCAGAGACAGATGGGCCCCGATGCCTAAGGCTACGTGTTTCTTGCTTCATCCTAATTTCCTAGATTTCCTCCTAAACTAAAACTAGAGATAATTTCACCATAGGCTAGATGTTTTCAGTTCAAAGCCATTTATCTGCTTTCTTGAAAGTTCAGAGCCAGTTTTTTAGCCAGAATCTTGCAACAGCAGCTTTTGCCAGTGTGAATTCTGAAAAACGAGATGCACATGGCCTAACGCATTGCTCAAGCTGAAACAATGCCCAGAGTGGTCTGGGCCTCTCAGAGAGAGGGGCAAGTAGGAGCCATCTGATGTCAAGTTCGTCTGTTTGTGCTGTGTGCACCCCATTGCTTGGTGTCTGGGCGTAGGAAAAGTGAGTTGCAGCCAGCTGGCCTTTGCCACCAAGGCGCGCAGACTAAACAGCTTCCTAAGCAAGGATTTGGACCGAACTCCAGACCTCTTGGCCCACACTGCTCGGTGCTTACTGAACTGATCCACAAATGGATGCACTTGCCAGATGAGGTGTCTATGCCACATCCAGCTGAAGGTGCGGAAGAACGCACTTCGGCCAAAGGGACGACTGCAGATGACCCAAGGGAGAGGCATTTCTGTGCCCCTCATGGACGTCTCAACTCTCTCTGCCCAGCTTTAGATTGAGGAATGATTGTGAAGAGACGGATCCAGCCGCACTTCTCTAGCCACCTCCAGGGGCTCATGAGTAGACTCCTAACTCCCACAGGCTCTGCCATGGGGAAGGGAGTGGAGAGATCTTGGTTCATGGAGTGCAAGACTCAACACAGTCTACTAGTTCACCCAGAACACCTGGCAGGGTGCAGCTGGCCTGCCGCATTCCGTGGGAGACATAACCATCACCGTTTGTCTCAGTTACCTACTGCCACAGAAACCACTGCCTACCAAGCCTCCCAGAATTCAGTGGCTTTAAACAAGCATCTGTTTAGCTCCAGAGAACCTGGGGGCCAGCAATTTAAACTGGACAGCTGTGGCCTTGGATAGACTGCCCCCCCCCCGTGACCTCAGAGGAGGTGCTCACCTGTCTGTGTTTTAGGACAGGCTCTGCTGGGGAACCTGGCTCTCCATGAAGACTATAGAAAATTCTGTCTCCCTTCCAGAGACGGGCTGGCTGTGCTCTCCCAGTGCAGGCTGAAATGCAGTGGAGACCTGTGAGATCTTTGTGAAACTTCTACTAATGTCACAACCTGGGCCAAACTCAGAATTAAGGAGAGAAGAAGGGTATCCTGGGTCCTGGATAGCAAGAGCTCAAATGCCACATTCTAAGAGTATGAATACAGTGAAGGCGAACTTTTGGGGCTCTTTAAACAGTTTGCCCAAATGCTTCTCAACTCAGTTTTCATAGCTGCTGCCACAGGATGAGTTGAGACAGGACATCAAACCTAGTTTTCCATTACAACTGCAATGTGTGGTTTTCATACTAGGTGGCGCCGAGCCCTTCAGTGAAAGCTGCAGGTCCAAGGGTGCTCCAGGAATGGGAGAAATAAGGGGCTCTGGACTCTTCCTGCTTGGAGCTGTTTCACTTTTATTTGTCTTATATATTAGGATTCTACATAAATTTTTGTTTTAAAAAGATTATAGCATTAAAAATCTTTTAGTTTTTGACCATTCAATTAAAAGCTTTCTCTTGAATATTTCAGTTCAACAGAAGAGGCATGCCTAGCACAAATTTCCTTGGCCCCTGTGGAAGAGATACTGCTCCTCTATGTTAACGAAAGAACTTCCTGAAACCAGCGATTGTATGTTCTTTACAAGTGTTTTGTGAATGTCAATACTATATGAAAAATTTACTTCACAACTAAATGCCAGGGAAATTGTTACTATGTTTTCTGCTTTTGAACAATGACAACTAGTTTATGTAGTATGTGTTGTTTCTCTTTTCACCTTGCCACCTGGAAGCTCCACACCAAATTCAATAATCCTTAAAATCAGAATGACTTGGGGAGCTTTTAATATACAGATTCTAAAGCTTCAAATACAGAGATTCTGATTCAGTCTAAGCTACAGGGCCCACTCACAATGTCTTGACTATTTTTACTCTTTTTATCCATCCTAGGCTTATTCTCTGATTCTGAGTGTTCATGGCCCTGATTGTTCTTCCAGACAATAGTTCATCATTCTTAGGTCTAAGTAAGTGATGAAGGGGGAGGGATGCTTATGGGGCCACCAAAGGCAATGGAAGGCCTCTGGCCAGTCCAGGGAGCCCAACCTAAGAACAAGGAGATCTTCAGCAGAAGAGCAGGCAGAGGGACCAAACTTTCCAGATCTGTGGGCTGAGAGTCCAGGTGTCAGCCCTGTGAGCAGCCCAGAGAGCCCTCATGTAGGGGTGGGGTGAGTCTGAGGATCAACACCCAAACTCTGCAGGACTGATGAGGGGAGTCAGGCTTGGCTGTGACCCATGTCCACCCTTTCTGGGTCACACCTCCGCTCCTGTTCACACCGGGTCCCACAATGAGAGATTTTTTTTTTTAAATTTTATTTAAAGAGAAATAAACCAACCAGGCAAAACATAAAAATGGTAGCAACGATACAGAATTCCAAAAAAATAAAAGAACAAAAACAAACAAACAAAAACCCCCAAAACAACAACTAAAACAAAAACACTAAGAAATCACCACTTGGTATGTTACATTCTGTCATCACTGGAAATAGTTGTTCAAGTTACAAAATTAAAGCATACAAAGTAGACATTCAAACAGTGAGACTGTTAACAGTTCTGCTCAACAATCTAACAAAAACAGTAATATGGTCATCTAGCTTACATACTTAAACATACATGCAGTTATCTGCTTTAGAACACTTTCATTTCCTCTCTTTTTTACAGTAGCAATTACACATTTTGGGTTTTATTACTCCTACAGTTCTTATTACTTTTTACACTAGAGAAACAATGTGATATTTATAAATATGGTTCTTATTTATTTCACTAATGATAGTTTCAAGTTGTCTCCATTTACCTATGAAGGCTTCAAGGTCATCCTTCTTCATAGCTGAGTAATACTCCATTGTATAAAAATACCACATCTTTTTCATCCACTCTGCAGTTGATGGGAATCTTGGTTGTTTCTAAGATTTAGCTATTACAAATTGGGCTGCTATGAACACAGGTGCACATATATCACTGTGATATGAACTTTTCAGTTTTTCTGGGAAAATGCCCAGGAGGGGAATAGCTGGGTTGAATGGAGCTTCCAGTCCTAGTTTTCTGAGAATTCCCCATATTGATTTTCATAGTGGTTGCACCAGTCTACACTCCCACCAACAGTGGAGCAGTGTTCCTTTTTCCCCATAGCCTCACCAACACTTTTTATCAGTTGATTTTTTTAAAAATTTATTTTATTTTAAAAGGGAGTAAAATTAAACACAACAAAACAGAACAGAATGAGACATAGGAAAGCAAAAATTTCAAAGCTAGACAACCAGAGATCTTCACTATGTGTCATATTGTCTCTTGTTTTCTTCCAAATGGTTGTCCTTATCTTTGCATATGGAGAGCTCATACTAAATAACATAGCCAATCTTTTCAAAAGATGTGTAGTTCACTGGCTCCCACTTGCTAGGCAGGGGGAAAGGGGAGGGAGGACACGGGATGGAGGACAGGACGACATGAGATGTCTGATTCTCAGCCCACATGCAGGCAGGATCACAGTCGCCCCCCAGAGATGGGAAGAGTTCCTTGTTCTCCCGGCACCCTGAGTCAACTGCACAGTGCAGGTGCCGGTGCGCCAGGGTCTCTCCCCTGCAGGCCCCCTAAAGTCCGCCATACTCACCTGCTATCTCTTTCTGATGAATTGACCATTCCATTTCCAAAGTTCTGAAATGGCCAACAGACCACAGAAAGAATTCTCTTTAGGCTCCTGTTTGGAACCAGCGGCTACAGTGATCTGCTGGCCTTGCTTCAGGGCCACCCTATGCCCACTTTAGCAGCAGGGTGGGCAGGAGCCCATCAGTTGATTTCTTGATGGAAGCTATTCTTTCCAGGGTTAGATGAAATCTCAATGTTGTTTTAGTTTGCATTTCTCGAATGACAAGTGATGGTGAACATTTCTTCATATATTTGTTTGCCATTTGTACATCTTCATCTCAGAACTGAGTGTTCATCTCAGATGCCCATTTTTGCAGAGGGTCTTTGAATTTGGGGGGTTGATGTTTTTCAATTCTTTATATGTCCTTTGTCTGAGGGGTTGCTGGTTAAAATTCTTTCCCTTTCTGTGGGCTTTATTTTCACTTTGTTGGTAATTTCTTTTGAAGCGCAGAAACTTTTCAATAATATGAGATCCCAGTTGTTGATTCTCTGAAGTGTGTCCCGTGCAGTTTGCGTTTTGTTCATGAATTCTCTGCCTACAGCTATGTCTCCAAGATTTCTACCTACCTTATCTTCTAGGATATTTAGTGTTTCTGTTTTAATATTTAAGTCTTTGATTCATTTAGACTTTAGTTTTGTGCATGGTGATAGGTATGGATCTAGTTTCAGTCTTTGGCATGTGGAGAGCCAGTTTTTCCAACACCATTTATTAAAGAGGCTATCCTTCCTCCGGTGAACATGTTTAGCCCCTTTGTCTAATATCAGGTGGCTGAGTGTCTTTGTACCTATACTTGCAACTTCTAATCTGTTCCATTGGTCCTTAGGTCTATTTCTTTGCCAGTACCATGCTGATTTTATCACTGTGGCTTTGTAGTAAAATTTCAAGTCAGGAATTGAGATGCTTCCACCTTGCCTTTATTGTCCAGAATTGCCTTTGCTAGTCTAGGTTTCTTCTGTTTCCAAATGAATTTTAGGAGTGTTTTCTCTATATCTGTGAGGTATGTCAATGGTATTTTGATTGGGATTGCATTAAATCTATATAACAGTTTTGGGAGTATGGCCATTTTCACGATGTTGGCTCTTCCTAGCCAAGAGCATGGAACATCTTTCCATTTTCTAGTATCCTCTTCAATCTCCTTTTTAAATGTAGTATAATTTTCAGCATATAGGTCTTTTACATTTTTAGTTAGGTTGATTCCTAAGTATTTCATTTTTTTAGATGTTATTGTGAAGGGTGATATTTCCATAATTTCTCTCTCGGTGAATTTCTTGTTTGTGTACAGGAATGCTATTGATTTTTGAGGGTTGACTTTGTATCCAGCTACACTGCTGAATTTGTTTATTACCTCTAGTGGTCTTTTAGTGGAGTTTTTTGGGTCTTCTATATAGAGTATCATGTCATCTGAAAATGGTGATAATTTAACTTCTTCCTTTCCTATCTTTATTCCTTTTCTCTCTCTTGTCTGATTGCCCTGGCTAGTGTTTCTAGAACTATATTGAAAAGGAGTGGTGATAGTGGACATCCTTGTCTTGTTCCTGATTTTAAAGTGAAAGCTTTCAGTTTTTGTCCATTTAGTATAATATTGGCTGTTGGTTTGTCATTGATGGCCTTTATAAGGTTGAGGTAGACACCGTGTATTCTGAGTTTCTGAAGGGTTTTTAATCATGAACCTTATCGAAAGCTTTTTCTGCATCTATTGAGATGACCATGTGGTTTTTATTTTTGGCTCTGTTGATGTGGTGTATTACATTTATTGATTTGCATATGTTAAACCATCCCTGCATTCCTGGAATGAACCCCACTTGGTCATGATGTATAATCTTCTTGATGATTTGCTGCATTCTATTTGCTAGTATTTTATTGAGAATCTTTGCATCAATGTTCATTAGTGAGACTGGCCTATAGTTTTCCTTTATGGTTGGATCTTTCTCTGGTTTTGGTATAGAGTAATACTTGCCTCCAGGAATGAATTAGGGAGGATTGCTTTCTTTTCAATTTCATTGAAGAGTTTAAGGAGTATTGGCATCAAATCTTCTCTAAATTTCTTGTAGAATTCAGCTGTGAATCCACCAGGATCTGGGGTTTTCTTTGTTGGTAAGTTTTTTATTACATTTTCAATTTCAGTAGCTGATACTGGGTTATTCAAAATTGCTGTATCTTCTTGGTTGAGCTTTGGTAGTTCATGTGTTTCTAGAAATCTGTCCATTTCCTCTATGTTTTCCTATGTTAGTAGAGATTTTCAAAGTAGGTATTCATGATTTTATGAATTTCCTTGGGATCTGTAGTCATTTCCCCTTTTTTGGTCCTTATTGCATGAATTTGGGTTTTTTCTTTCTTTTTCTCTATAAGGTTAGCTAGAGGTTTGTCGATTTTGTTTATTCTCTTAAAAAAACAAGCTTTTTGATTCATTAATTCTTTGTGTTGTTTTTTTAGTTTCAATTGCATTGATTGCTGCTCTAATCTTTACTATTTCTTCTCTTCTATGAGCTTTGGATTTAACTTGCTCTTCTTTTTCTAGAAGCTTGAGATGAAGCATTTGTTTGTTTATTTGTGCTCATTCTGTTTTCTTGATATGACAGTTTATTGCTATATATTTCCCTCTTAAGACTGCTTTCATTGCATCCCACAGATTACAATATGTTGTTTCCACATTTTCATTGAATTGCAGGTATTGCTTTATTTCTTCTTTAATTTCCTCTGTAGCCCACTGGTTGTTCAAAAGGTTGTTATTTAATTTCCATGTATTTGTGCAGGTTGTGCAATTTCTCTTGCCATTAGTTTCCAGTTTCAGTGCTCTATGGTCAGATAGTATGCATGGGATAATCTCAATACCCTTGCATTTACTTAAGAATGTTTTATGGGATAATATATGGTCTATTTTGGAGAATGTCCCATGGGCAGCTGAGAAGAATGTGTATTCTGATGTGGTTGGGTGGAACACTCTGTAAACATCTACTAAGTCCAATTGCTTGCAGGTATGATTCAGTTATATTATTTCTTTGCTGATTTTTTGTCTAGTTGATCTATCTCTTTGTGACAGTGGGCTGTTAAGGTCACCTGTAATAATTGTGTTCTTGGGTATTTGGTTTTTCATGTCCTTTAGTATCTGTCTTATATAGTTGGATGCTCTTGTGTTTGGTGCATATATATTTATAATTGTTAGTTCTTCCTCTTGAATTTTTCCACTTATGAGTATGTAGTGACCTTCTTTGTCTCTTTTAATCATTTTAGGTTTGAAGTTCGCATTGTCTCCAAATAGAATAGTTACCCCTGCTTTTTTCTGGGTTCTTGTTGCATGGAATACTGTTTTCCATTCTTTAACTTTTAATCTATGAGTTTGTTTTTGAGTCAGATGTGTTTCTTGTACACAGAATATTGTGGGATCCTGTTTCTTGATCCATTCTTCAACCTGTTTCTTTTGATATGTGAATTGAGCCAATTTACGTTTATGGATATCACTGATATGTACTGGCTTGACTTTGCCATGTTGTGTTACTGTTGTTAGTTTCCTGCTTTTCTCCCCTGTTTACTTTCTTGTCCAGCCTGGTAAGTTCTTTCTGTTGTTGCTCTGGATATTGTGGCCATTTTTATCTCTACCTAGGATGTCCTTCAGCACTCTTTCTAAGGTTGGTTTGGTGGATATGAATTTCTTTAGTTGTTCTTTGTCATGGAAGTACCTTGTTTCTCCATTAAATTTGAAAGACAGTTTTTCTGGGTACATCAGTCTGGGTTGAAAACTGTTTTCTTTTAGGGCTTGAAATACTTCACTCCAAGCTCATCTTAACCTGAAAGTTTATGCTGAGAAGTCTACTGTGATTCTAATAGGCTTTCCTTGGTAGATGAGTTGTGTGTTTTCTCTAATGGCTTTTAGTATTCTATTTTTATGCTGTATGTCTGCAATCATAATTATTATATGTTTGGGTGTAGGTTTATGTTGGTTATGACTGTGTGGCATTCTATATGCTTCACTTATTTTTATATCTGATTTTTCCCCCATGTTTGGGAAATTTTCTGCCATTATTTCTGTGAACAGCTTAGCTATATCCTTTGCATTGTTTCCTGCCTCCTCACTAATGCCTATTACTCTAACATTGTTTCTCCTGGCATCATCTTGTAGCTGTTGGATTGTCATTTCATGCTGCTTTGTTGTTTTTATAAGTTCTACCTTTTCAAGATCGCTATCTGCAATCATGTCCTCAAGGTCCGAGATTCTATCCTCAGCTTCATTTAAACGGCTTTGCAGGCTTTCAATACAATTTTTTGCTTCTTGCATATCTCTTTCAATTTGTTTCGTAGATTCTGCTTGGCTTCTGCATTGTTCATTCAAAGTTTCAATCAATTTCCCATGCTCCTGTAGTTTCTTATCTATT
This sequence comes from Dolichotis patagonum, assembly GCA_004027295.1. Lineage (NCBI taxonomy): Eukaryota > Metazoa > Chordata > Mammalia > Rodentia > Caviidae > Dolichotis > Dolichotis patagonum. The sequence continues at coordinate 27,790 of PVJX010018236.1, forward strand.
TCTTCTCTAGCTATGTTGAGCAGCTCATTTACTAAGGTTGTTACTTTTGTCTTTACATAAGACATTATTTCTAATTTGAGTTCTTCTAAAGCCTGGATTTGTTTCTTTACTTCATTTGCTATCTTTTCAGAGATTTCTGGTGTATGAATTGTTGGGTCCTCTATTTCATTATCGCCTGAATTTCCCCCTGATGGACTAGATGTTTGGGATTCATTTTGCCTTTTCATTTAGTCATTTTCACCTTTTGGGTATATTTCTAGTCTTTCTATTCCAACAGTCACAAATTTCTGTAGTGTGTGCTTCAGGGTTCTACCTTGTGGTTGATGTTTGTCAAATTGCTGGGTACCACCATGAAGAGGAGTTCTAGTCTCTTGAATTCCTCCTACCATGCCTGTTGGGTGAATCCTATATTTTTTCTGGGCTAACTAGCCCAGAAGTATTGATGTAGGGCAACTCTTAGTTCCTGCTGTTGTTATATCTTCAGGTTGTGGCAGGTCACCAGGTCTCCCTGGCTATAGTGTTTGTGTCATCTGAAGCCCTACTGTGTCACTGGGGGTCTCATAAGTTCTTTCAGTTTCCTCTAAATTGGGGTGGGGCAATATTGGCACACTCCTCAACCTGTCTGATGTTCTCTGTGTGGGGGTAGGGGGGTTACCCATTCTCTTGCCAGGTTAGCCAAGGTCTTACACTTGGAGAGAGTTTCACTTCCACCCCTATTTACCCACTGCAGACCTCTATTTTATGGGGCAAACTCACCACACTGACTGAAGCCTGATGAGGTCTTCTGTTTGGGTGAGGGGTTCCTGAGCCTCTCATCAAGCCAGCATGGTAGTCCACTGCAGTCCAATGTTCCCAGTGAAAAGGAGGGTCCAGCAGATGTGGTCTCAGGCAGCTAAGGCCTGTGGCAGACTTCCTAGATGTTCTTGGAGGAGGGGTGGGCCCAGCAGCGGCAGACCCAGGCTCCTCAGGCCCTCTGCCACTGGTCCCTGCGATGTTCCCTGTGGGAAAAGGGTGGGCCTAGCTTTCCTGAGCAGCCTGGATCTCAGCTGCTGGTCCCAGTGATGTTCCCTCTGGGCGAAGGGTGGGCCTAGCTCTCCTGAGCAGCCCCAGTTCTCAGCTGCCAGTTCCAGCAATGTTCCCAGTCCCAAATAGCCCCACCTCTCAGCTGCCGGTCCCAGGAATGTTCCCAGTCCCGAAACCACAATGAGAGTTTTGAGCCTAATCAGGCTCAGAATGATAGACCAAGGCTTCTAGAAGCTAATTCAATCTCCAGGCTCAAACAAAAGGACATGATCACCTTCTAGAAAGATTCTGAATTTAGAATTGAGTAAAAAATGACAGAGAAGCAAACTCATGATCTCATGATGAAGATTTTCTGACTGCTCTCAAGTGGCCATATTTGTAAGGAAGCCCAATTAACCATTTGGCATGGGCTGCCCTTCAGTCTCTAAGGACTTTGGCTTTCTCAGCCAAGGGAGTGCAAACTCTAACCCAAGCCACCATCTGATCACAACTGGATGGGAAATCCCAAGTGAGGGCTTTATTCATTGAAACAATATTGCCTGATAATGAGATGAGATCTGGATTAGAATTTAAGTGAAGGTAGAATTAAGAAGATAGGGGTCCTGGGCCCAGAGTGTGAACAGGTTGAAACCCAGCACACAGGGAAGCCTTGGAATGTCACTCCCAGGTTGTAAGACCACATCGCCCATCTCAAATCACCCAAGGATGCATGGCAGGTCCAAGCAGGTCTAACTGGGCCATGCCCAGCAAACTCCAAGCAGCTGGCACGCGCCTGAATTGAGCCCTGGGCCCAGAGATACGTGGATTGAAACCCAGCACACAGGGAAGCCTTGGAATATCACTCCCAGGTGGTAAGACCACACCCTGCACCTGAAATCATAGGACCTGGCACAGGAGTCCCCGCAGGCCTAACAGGCACAAGCTCAGTGAACTCCAAGCACCTAGTTGTGGCCTGCTGCCTGACCTGGGAGCCAAAAGTAGGCCAGGTGATTCTCCGCATATGGGGGAAGCATTGAAACATCATTCAAAACTCAGAAATCTAGGAAAATGACAAAATGAAAGAGCAAAATGCAATCTCAAATTTCCAGCCCAACCCAAGCAAGCTTAGGAGACATGGACCAGAAGAAAACATAAGCCATACACCTGAAATTCCTGAAGTCATATCAACTGAAGTAAAACAACAACTCTGGGAAGCTATAAAAGAACTCAAATCAGAAATAGTCTCCCAGGCAAAAGAAGAAATGATTAACGTAATAAAAGAAATGCTAAACACATCTAAAGAAGACATAGTTAAAAAATTAGAGAAATAATGCATAAAGATGGAAACTCTTAATGAGCAATATAAGAAACAAACAGAATGCATGAAGCAGATTCAAAAAGATATACAGGAAATAAAAAATTCCAGGGAAAGTTGGGAAAATCACATCAATGAAAGTAAAGATAGAATTTCAGACCTTGAAGACAAGATTGCAGCTATTGAACAGGAAAGGAAAGATCTTTTAAAAATAACAAGGAACCAGGAAATAACAATTCAACAACTGCAAGATGATGCAAAGAAAAACAACATAAGATTGATAGGTATAAATGAAAAGAAACAATATCAAGAGGCTATTTACAGAAGTAATAGCTGAAAATTTCCCAAATATGAGAATGGAAACTGACATACAGATCAGTGAAGCATATAGAACTCCAAATAACCACAACCAAAAGAAAACTACACCCAGACATATAATAATCAACATCCCAGAAATCCAACATAAGGACAGAATATTAAAAGCTGCTAGAGAGTAGAGACAGATCACCTATCAGAATCACATCAGACTTCTCAACACAAACAATGAAGTCAAGAAAAGAATGGAGTGAAATATTTCAGACCCTAAAGGAAAATGAATTCCAGACTGATGTACCCTGTAAAACTGTCCTTCATAATGGGTGGAGAAATAAAATACTTCCATGACAAAGAACAGCTGAAGAACTTCATGACCACAAAACCAACTCTGCAAAGGATATTGAAAGACATTCTAACCCAAGATGTGTAACTGCTATTGTAAAAAAGAAAGGGAAAGAAAGTGCTCTAAAGGATATAACTGCATGTATGTTTAAGACTGATAACCAAGTTTTTGTTGGATAGTTGAACACAACTGCTTACAGTCTTGCTGCTTAAATGTCCACTTTGTATGCTTTACTTTTGTAACTTGAACAACTATTTCTAAGAGGACAATATGAAATTTATCAATTAGTGATTTCTGTTTATTTTTTGAAATTATGTATTATTTCTGCCCTTTTTCTGTTTTTGTTCTTTAAATAAAATTTTAAAAACAGAAAGATATTCTAGACAGACATAGGAAAAAACCACTAAGCAAGGAGTGGAAAGGTAAAGAATCAATGGCAGAAAAATAACATGTTAAAAGTAAGCCAATATATATCAGTTATAACCATTAATGTAAATGGCCTCAATTCACCAATTAAAAGAAACAGACTGACAGAATGGAACAAAAAACAATATCCAACCATATTCTGTATATAGGAAACCCATCTAATCCAAAAGGAAAGTCATAGACTGAAAGTCAAAGGATAGAAAACAATACTGCATGCAACAGGATCCCATAAAAAAGCAGGGGTAGCTATTCTGTTTGCAGACAATGTGAACTTCAAACTAGGAATGATCCACAGAGATAAACAAGGCCACTACATACTAGATAGGGGAATACGTCAAGAGGCAGAGATGACAATCCTAAATATCTATGCACCAAATTTGGGAGCACCCAGCTATACAAAACAAATATTCACAGAAATAAAAAATCATATAAGCAATAACACAATTATAACAGGAGACCTTAATAACCCATTGACGCAAAGGGACAGATGAACTAGACAGAAATTCAGCAAAGAAATAACAGAACTGAATCACACCTGTGAACAAATGGACTTAGTAGACATATACAGAGTATTCCACCCAATAACATCAGAATATATGTTCTTCTGAGCAGCACATGGAACTTTCTCTAAAATAGACCATATACTAGCCCACAGAACATGCTTAAGTAAATGCAAAAGAATTGAAATTATCCCATGCTTGTTATTGGATCATAGTGCCATGAACTTGGAAATTAATGACAAAAGAAACTGCAAAAACCCCACAAACACATGGAAATTGATTAATACACTCCCAAGCAATCAGTGGGTCATAGAGAAAATTAAACAAGAAGTTAAACAATATTTTCAGGCAAACAAAAATACAAATACATCTTACTGGAACCTGTGGAATGCAATGAAAGCAGTTCTCAGAGGAAAAATGATTACAATGAACTCCCACATCAGGAAAACAGAATGAACACAAATAAATAAGCTGATGCTGCACCTCAAACATCTAGAAAAAGAAGGGCAAGTCAAGCCCAAAGCCAAAAGGAGGGAGGAAATTATAAAGGTCAGAGCAGAAATCAATGCAATAAAGACTAAGAAAACAATACAAAGAATCAATGAATCAAAAAGTTGCTTCTTTGAAAGAATAAATGAAATTGGCAGGCCTCTAGCCAACCTTATTTTAAAAAAGGAAAGAAAAAACTCAAATTCATGCAATAAGAAATGCAAAGGGTGAGCTCACTACAGACGCTGTGGAAATACAGAAGATCATCAATACCTATTTTGAAAACCTCTACTCTCATAGGCTTGGTAACACAGAAGAAATGGACAGATTCCTAGAAACATATGAATTACCAAAGCTGGGTCAAGAAGATGTAAAACTGCTGAATAACCCAATTTCAATTAATGAAATTGAAAATGTAATTAAATCCCTATCAACAGAGAAAAGCCCAGGTCCAGATGGATTCCCTGTGGAATTCTACAAGAAATTCAAAGAAGATCTAATGCTGACACTCCTCAAACTCTTCAATGAAATTGAAAGGGAAACAACTCTCCCTAACTCATTCCTGGAAGCAAATATTACTCTATTACCAAAACCTGAGAAAGACCCAACCAAAAAAGAGAGCTATAGGCCAATCTCCCTAATGAACATAGATATAAAAATTCTCAATAAAATTTTGGCAAACAGAATGCAGCAAATCATCAGGAAGATTATACACCATGACCAAGTGGGATTCATCCCAGGAATAGAGGGATGGGTCAACATACGCAAATCAATAAATGTAATCCACCATATCAATAGAGTAAAAAATAGGGACCACATGATCATTTCTATAGATGCAGAAAAAGCTTTTGATAGGGCCTACACTTACTCATAATAAGAACCTTACAGAAAATTTCAATAGATGGTCTTTACCTCAATATGATAAAAGCCATCTATGACAAACCAAGAGCCAGCATCATATTAAACAGCCCAAAACTGAAAGCATTTACTCTAAAATCAGGAACAAGACAAATATGTCCATTATCACCATTCCTATTCAATATAGTGCTGGAAATACTAGCCAGAGCAATTAGACAAGAGAGAGAAATAAAAGGATTAAGGATAGGAAAAGAAGAAGTTAAATTATCATTATTTGAAGAAGTTAAATTATCTACAAAGAAGACCCCCAAAACTCCATTGAAAGGCTCCTAGGCATAATAAATAAATTCAGTAATGTAGCTGGATACAAAGTCAATACTCAAAAATCAATAGCATTCCTATACACTAATAACAAAACCACTGAGAGAGAAGTAAGAGAAGCCGCATCTTTTACCATAGCATCCAACAAAATGAAATACTTAGGAATTAATCTAACAAAAGAAGCAAAAGATCTATTCAGGGAAAATTATAATACCCTGAAAAACACATCGAAGAGGACCTCAGAAAATGGAAAGACATCTCTTGTTCATTGTGAAAGTGCCCATTCTCCAAAAATTGTTATACAGGTTTAATGCAATCCCAATCAAAATACCACTAGCATACTCACACATCTACAGAAATCACTCCTAAAATTCATCTGGAACCAGAAGAGACCCAGAATGGGAAAGGTAACTCTAAGCAACAAAGACAAGGCAGGAGACATCACAATCCCTGACTTGAAGTTATACTACAAAGCTACTTTAATAAAATCAGCATGGTACTGGAAAAAAAAACAGGCCAGAAGATCAATGGAATAGTTTAGAAGATACAGTTATGACTACAAACACACTCAGCCACCTTATCTTTGATAAAGGGGCCAAACACATCCACTGGAAGAAAGATAGTCTCTTCAATAAATGGTGCTAGAAAAATTGGCTCTCCATATGCCAAAAACTAAAACTAGACCCATGCCTATCACTGTGTACTAAACTAAAATCTAAATGGATCAAAGATCTAAATATTAAACAGAAACACTAACTCTGTTGGAAGACAAAGTAGGTAAGAATCTTGAAGATATAGGAGTAGGTAGAGAATTCATGAACAAGGATCAAACTGCAGGCAAAATACTTTCCAGAATCAACAACTGGGATCATGTCTTATTAAACAGTTTCTACATGTCAAAAGAAATCTCCTGCATAGTGAAAAGAAAAGCCAAAAATTGGGAAAAAATCTTAGTGAACTTCCTCTCAAAGGACTTCTGTCTAGAATGTATAAAAACTTTTTAAAAATGAGACCCCTGAAATTTAAAGACCCATTCCAAAAATGGACATCTGAGATGCATATACAGTTCTCAGATGAAGAAATACAAATGGCAAATAAATACATGAAAAAATGTTCAGCATCATTGGTCATTAGAGAAATGCAAATTAAAACCACATTGAGACTCCATCACTCCAGAAAGAATGGACAGAATAAAGGAAACTAACAACAACAAATGCTGGAGAGGCTGTGGGAAAAAGGAACTCTTCTGCACTGTTCGGGGGAGTTCAAACTGATGCAACCACTGTGGAGGTCAGTCTGGAGATCCCTCAAAAAGCTGGGTTTGGAAGTCCCATTTGACCCAGCTATTCCACTTCTAGGCATATTCCCAGAAGAACTGAAAACATCATATCACAGTGATATATGTGCACCCGTGTTCATAGCAGCACAATTTGTAATAGCCAGATCTTGGAAACAACTGAAATGCCCATCAACTGACGAATGGATAAAAAAGATGTGGTATTTTTATACAATGGAGTACTACTCTGATATGAAGAATGATCACATTGAGATATTTATAAGTAAATGGATGCAACTCAAGACCATACTCGCAAGTGAAATAAATCAAACTCACATGTGTAGATACCATATAGTCTCCCTAGTGTAAGAAATGATAAGAGTACACAAGATACAAAATAATAATTACAGTGAAAGGATAAGAATCTGCTTAAAGGGGAAAAATAATATCTTAGGGAAAATGAAAAAGAAAAAGGAAGGGAAAAGAAAAAAATGTCTAAAATTATATAAACATACAGGATAACTAAGCTGATTGCGGTACAATCTCTATAAGTTCTTGGAACAAAATAGTTAACATTCATAGGATTGGAACAATTGTGCATATTATTGTATAGTGATCTGTGGAATTCTTGAAGATCGTTATGTAAAATAATAACCCTAGTTATGGTCATACCACCTTGTTTGGAAGGCCTATATTGTCAGTGTTCTGGGCTCTTTGCTATTGTTGTTTATATGTCTTTTAGTTTCGTGTTTTTCTAGGAATTTGTTTTGGTTTGCTTTGTTTTTCCCTCTAATACAGAAAGGATAGGTGTACAGGTAGAGACTCATCCATGGGTAGAACTTCTAAAAAGTTTATGAGAATTGGTAATATAATGCACGATGAAATGAACTTTGAAGAAAAAAAGACACTAAGGTACCCAGTCCTGATTCTGTAGTGTCATGATGTGAAATCCAGCAATACTATTATTCTTTGTTCAGAGTGATTTTAGTCTGTTTTGTTTTGTTTAATTTCAACATATGTGAAGGTATGGACAGCTATTTTGAGGAGAATGAGAGGCATTATGGCAGCCATTGTTGACTTCATTACTGCCTGGTCTTGAAGACCTAAAATGCCTTCATAATCCTGTTCTGATCAGTTTTATACTATTTTGTTTTGTATGAATTTATCGTATGTGAAGATATGGACAACTATTTGGAAGAAAAGAAAAGATAATATGATAGTGAAGATCTCTGATTGTCTTGCTTTGAAATCTGTGTCTCTTACATTGCTATTTTATGATCTGTTTTGTTCTGTTTAATTTTACCCTCTTTAAAAATAAAAAAAAGTTTTAAAAAATTAAGAAGATAGCATGAGGAATTAATCCACAACCCAGTATAGAAAAGCAACAAAATGAAATTAGAATAGGATTTAAGAGATAGAAACAGGTAATGGGAGTTCTAGAAGAGATTCAAGGGAGTGGGTTACAGAGATAGGAGCTGAGAATATTCCAGATTGTCAGATTCATATGGAAAAGCAAAAGAACAATGACAAGTAAAATAATTTTGAAAAAGAACAAGATTTCCTTACCAAAGATAATTTGAGATGGTCCAAGATCCAGGCACAGAGGGTGAGATCACCAGCCAGAGTCCAGTTCCCGCTGGAGACTCGTTGTACGTGTGGAGTGATTTCCCCACGTGGATCACTAAACTGGAAGGTGGGTCAGTGTCCACCTTGCAGCTTCCAGAATGCTGCTCCTTCCCTGGCCCCCAAATCCTTGCACTCCTCAGCGCTTGCTCTCTGCACCCTTCTGTAATGTAATGTTCCTACCCCCTCCCCAAATCCTCCAACCAGCTGCTTCCTTTTTTGGCAAAATGTCAGAATTCTTCAACACAGAGGAGGCAGCTGTGATCTTTCAACCCTTGTGCTCTTGGTTCACCAGCCTCATGCTTCCCTTGACCACCCTACATTCCGCATCCCCGTGGACGTCTTCAGCTCCCACACCTGTCGCACTTCTTGGAACTCGGCTGGGAAAACCCCACCTTGGTTCCGCTCAATCTTCACCCACTCCCGACTGCACCCCAGAGCTAAAGAGGGAGGAGCAACCTGAGTCATGGCCACTCGCTCAGTCGGATCTGACCACTGACCGCGTGGGCCCTTCCTTCTGTCCGAAGCATCACCGCATTCCCCTCCCTGCACCATCACGGCGTTCACTGATGCAGCGGTCTCCCCAAACCTTCTACATTTCCACCTCACCACTGCTCCCTGGAGGTCCAGGCTTTTTACTCCACTGAGGAGACAGACC
>PVJX010018237.1:0-36902 GCA_004027295.1 Dolichotis patagonum
GGAGGGGATGTGGTCGGAACCCCCATCTCCCTCTCTCTGTCTCCTTTTCACCTCCAGTTAAATTACACAGCCGTCCCTTTTTATTAAAGAGTTGCTGGAATCGGAGTTTTATGAGCATTTGTGTGCAAATGAAGCTGCCCCTTATTTTGCCAAGGCAGAAGCCGGCTTAATGACGAGGCATCTTTCCGCTCATTGCCCATTCAAATACAATTGTAGATCGAAGCCGGCCTTGTCACGTTGAGAAGAAGTGAATTTCTAACACCCAGGACGCGGCTGTCGACTTTCAGCGAGTTGCATCCAATCACCCCCAGGGAATTCAGCTCCTGTCTCCACCTCTGGGGCCAGGGAGAGGAAGGAGCCGGCTCCGGGCCCAGCGAGCGCTGCTTCTTCCCAGCCACCGAAGGGGAGGCAGCCGACTGCAGTGGAGCTTTTCTTCCTGGGAACGCAAGTCGAAAGCACTGGGTGTTTTCCCCAGGGTCCGGGAGCCTCTTCAGTGGCGGGAACCTCAGGTGGGCTTCGTGGGACGGGCGAGGAGGAGCAGGGAGCCCGGCCTCCACGACATCTCTTGCATGGGGCAAAGAGGTGGCAAATGGTGTCTCTGCTAAACACTTCCCTTTATGACGTTCAGGTTCACAGAGTTCACCTAAACTGCAAAAAGGGCCAAAGCAGAAGAAGGAAACGGAGGCATGGGACAGAGCCAGCGCCAGCGCCGGACCCCCGGTTAGGCTGGCTTCAGCCCGCTGCGTGCGCCCTGCGGCTGGCAGCACTGCTCCAAACCGTCCAGAAAAGTACTTAGTATTTCCTCAGTGGTGCCGAAAGTTCTCTCCCTTCTATTAAATTTTAGGTGAAAAAGCGTCAAGAGACCCGCGTCTCAATCAGCGTGCTCCCAGGAATACTGTGCTTTTAAACCGAAGTTAATAGGGTGTGCTGCTGTCCAGTCTCAGTAAAATGGAACTGAAATACTTAAGTGGGAAAAATCCATTTCTACTTTTCAGTTGTTGGGACAACCAATGCTCACTGTCAATGAAAAGAGAAGTAATCGATTCCCACCCACCCAGTACCCAGGTCCTATGGGAGGGGCCGCTATTTGCATAAAGTGTGGGAGGGAAGGAGGTAGACTTAGAGACCCACCCTAGGCTCCTGCGGGGCAAGGCTGGCTAGGGCCGGCCTCGCCCGCTCTCTCCTCTTTGCTTCCCCTTTCCTTTCCTCTGTCTGTCTCTCTGGTTTTCTACCTCTCTCCTCTGTCTGTGGCACTCTCCTTCCCTCTCTCCCCCTTTCCTCCCTCCCTCTCCTCTCTCCCTCTCCTTTTTCCTCTTCCCTTTGTCTCCCCCCCTTTCTCCCTCCATCTCCCTGCCTCTCCTTCCCCAGCCTCTGTTCCTCCCACCCTCTCTTCCAGCCTAGATGGCTATGCAGCCTGTGCTCTGGCTCCTACCTCACCTCCCGCAGCCTCTGCAGGGTCGTGCTTGCTTGGCAGTCGTGGCTGGCATGGCAGGGAGGTGGCCGCAGAGCCCCTGACCTAGACAGAGGGGGAAGGAGGCAGTAAAGAGGAAGACGATGCTGACCGGAGCCCGGGGCTGCCCTGCCTGTCTGAGAACTGCATTCTGGGCAAGCTGGCTGAGAGGCAGCCAGGCAGAGGAGTCTCTTTCCCTTTGCACCCCACCCATGTCCCGCCTGGGTAGCACTTGGTGGGTGAACCTGGTGTCCCCGTGCCCTCTGAGCCCCAGCCCAAGAGAGAGGCCAGGCTGCCCCTGGAGGTGCCCTCCCTGCAAGCTGGCCCACTGGACCTGAAGCCGGTGGCCGCGCAGAGCGTTGGCCCCCACAGTGGAGCTGGACTGCACCTCTTCCCGCCCTCCCATGCTGGAGGACCACAAGGCCAGGCAGGTCTCAGCCTGCCTGCACCCCAACGCTGGGGCCCCAAGCACAACCTTGGCTACTGATGAGCAGTCGGCGGCCCGGTGTTTCCAGCTGGCCCTCCAGCACCCTGCGGGGCTGCAGGGATGGATGGAAGCTAAGGGCCTGCGCCCCCAACAGGCCCAGAGCAGCCCTCGGCGGCAGAGGCAGGGAACAGGGGACAGGGAAAGAAACCATGCTGGACAGAAAGCAAAGGCTGGCCAGGCCACTCAGGCCCAGGCCCTCCCAGAACCCCGCCCAAGTGAATGGTGGTGGAGAGGCGACCTCAGGCCCTGTGGAGCTGGGGTGCACTGGGTCCTGCAGGGTGGCTGGGCGCCCGGGGGAGAAACTGGGTCACAGGAGCGCCGGAGTGAGAGAGCCACTGAGCTGGCTGCGGCAGAGCCAGGATGGGACAGCAGGACTCTGAGGGGCCAGGCCTGGCTGAGCAGCCCTGACCGGTGCCCAGGGGGAAGGCGCTCGCAGTGCTGTGGGTTGTAGCCACTGCCCAGGCTTCTCCAGCCCAGGGCTCCTCTTCGCTCCATCCGCTCTCCAGCCTCAACCGCTGGGACAAAACAGGCCTCCGGAGTCCAGCTGCCAGGTGTCCAGGCCGAGGGCGTCGGGCCCACCGCCTGGCACCGTCATCCATACTGTTGAGAGGTCGCACACCTGGTTGGCTAGGTGTGTGGGGGTGAAGTGGGAACCTCCAGACCTGGCACCGGGGTGACATCTGTGCATGGCCCTCCCGTTACCACCACCAACCAAGGTGCAAGGGATCTGGCCCTGGAGCCTCCTCCTGGCTTGCAAGCACACGCGCACACGCGCGCACACACACTCCCACACCAGCATTCACCTGTGCGGGGCCTGCCAAGAGCTGCCCGAGAGTGACCCCGCCCCCTGTCTTCCCTCTCACTTCTCCAGCGTCCCTGCCCCCCAGGCACGACCTCCCCTGCAGGCCGAGCAGGGAGCCTGGAGTCAAGAAGCCCCCTGGGGGCAACCTTCCCAGATACACCTGGGCTCCCCAGGCTGTTCCCTCAACCTCGGAGAGTGCGGACCTGGTGCGGACACCGGGCCGCCCCTCAGCACCTGCCCAGGCCCAGGCCTCCCCTTACCCCGGCAGGGGCAGTTCTGACCCAAGTCCTCTCCAGGCCATAAAGTCAACAGCTGACCCTGCAGTCACCGCGAAGTACAATCACCTCCATTTTCTACGTGGCTGGAGCCTTTCAGCACGGCAGGGCTCGGCAGTCCGGGTGGGCGCGCGTCCCTCTGGAACCCTTGCGTCTGCCAGGGATGAGGGCGCCGGGCAGGGCCAGGCCCGGACCATCGCGCCTCAAGCCCCTAGCAGCCTCCTGAAGTCGCCCCTGTCCACCCGGCGCACTCGGGGTCCCGCTGCACAAGTGACTCCGGGAAACCAGGAGGGGACGGTGGCCACCCAAGGAGCGCTGACCACAGCCTGGGCAGGCCCGGGCCAGGCGGACGGGGCAGTGCCTGCACCCTGGGAAGGGGGAGCAGGGCGCGGGGCGAGCGGCGCGGACCTGGCCCAGATTGGGGGTCCCTGGCCCGGACCCCGCAAGCCGAACCCGACTCGCGCTGTGACGTCACGCGCGCCCGCAGCCAATGAGCGCGGCGCCGCGCGGGTATTAAGGAAAGTTGGCGCCCGCGCGACACCGCTCCTCCCGGGGACATTTAAACTCCAGGCTGGGCCGCGCCGCGCGGCTGTCACAGCGCCACTGCCCCGCCGCGCGGCGGGGACGCGCGTGGGAACCGGCGCACCGTCCCGCCCTCCGCCAGGTAACGCACGCCCCACTCGCCGCGGGTCCCCAGACCAGAGACCCCGGGGGCCCCGGGCTGCGCTGCCTTCGGGGAGGCGCGGAGCGGCAGGGTCCCGGGGCGCAGGCGGGGGCCTGGGCTCGACCCGCTCCGCTCCCGCCCAGTCCGGCGCGGACTCGCCGTGCGGCCCTGCGCCCCTGCGCGTGAGCAGCGGGGCTGCGCCCAGATCCCCGCGCCGCGGTCCCCGCTGTCCCCTCGCGGGAGACCCACACGGGCCCGGGTCGCGCGACGAGAGGCAGAACTCTCCCGAGGTCGCTGAGTGTGGCAGGCGGGACGGTGACAAGTGCGAGTACTGAGGCGCAGGGACGGAAGCACGTGGGCCTTGGGCTTGGCCACGCAGAGTAGGGCAAGAGGCTGGCCGCGGCGGCGACCCCCGGAGCCGGCGGGCAGGGGCTCGGTTTACCGTGGCCCAGGCCGCCTTGGGGACCCGGGACCCCGCCGAAGTGCGGGGCGCGCCGGGGTGAAAGTTTCCCGGAGTCGCGGAGGGCAGGGGACAGGGCCAAACCTGGAGCGATTTGAGGCTCCGCGGAGCCCGGTCCAAACGCAGGGCGCACGCTCTGGAAGTTGAGGAGGCCTCCGCAGGCCCCGCGCGTCCCGCACCGACTCTGTAGAGCCGGGGTCACTGTGGGGGAACGCCTGAATCCCGGGCACCCGAGACACGCCCTGCGGAACCCCAAGCACCCTGCGCGGGCGGCCACCCCCTGCCAGGCCCGCCCGCGCGCGCCTTACCTGGGCCGGGGTCTCCGCGGCGGGTCCTCCTGGAGCGGAGCTGCGGGCAGGTCGCCCGCCGTGCTGTGGACAGCGGACCTTCTTCTGCAGTCATAAATCAAACCAGTCGTCCTCGGGCCTCCTCCCTCATTAGAGATGTTTATTGGAGATTGTGTTTATTCCGCTGTCACAGCGAGAAAACTCGGTGACATGATTACCTCTGACCGGAGTCCTCGCAGGCGCCCTGGGCGAGCAGGGGATCTCCACGGTGGCCTTGTCGCTGCCCCCTGCGATGGCAGCGCGGGTGCGGCCGGCTTGTCTTTTTTCCCCTGCGGTTCTCTTATAATTTGGACTATTGGAAGAACTGCTATTCAGATGTCCGAGGGGCGGCCGTTTATGTATTTATTTCAGGATTTGAAAGAGTGACGGAGGGGATCCAGCCTCCTTCCAGGGCGGCAAAGGGCAGCTCGGAGTCTCCGCGGCTCTGACAGGGGTGGCCCGCTGTGGCGGTGCACGGGGCTGACCTGGAGGAAGAGAAGCTGGGGTCAGAGCAGGCCCAGGGCTTGTGGCTTCCCTTTGCGCCTGTGCCTGAGGCAACCCCCAGCCGGGTCGGGAAGTCGGTCTCTGTGAGAGTTGGTTAGGGAGTGATGGAAAGCACGGAATTGTTCTCTAATTGAAAATACAATTTTCGGAGAGCCCGGGCTGACAGAATATCTGGGATCCTGGCTTTTGATCCTTGGCTGCCGCTTCTGTTGTTTGGTCACTAATAAAACTCGCATTGAGCCTCTCAGTGCCTTGATTAAGAGGCAGATTAACTCTTACGGGGCCTGGGAACAGCTTGTTCCAATCAATGTCATCTTAAAAGCCTGTCGGGATGCGCTCAGCCACCGTCCCGCTGCCCAGAGTCACCCCTGACATTCGCTTCCTCCTCCTCCCAGCCTGGAGCCCGGCTGGCCCGAGTTCACCCAGCTCCCTCCGGGACCGGACAGCTTGTGGGTTCTGTCCCGGGCCTGCGACAGGCAGCTGGGGAGGCAGGAGACACTGTGGCCTTGGCTCGCTGTTCTTAGGAAGCTGAAGTCTTGCCTCTGGCTTTGTGCGGGCTGACAGCGCCGAGCTAACTTTCCCCAACCCTGTGTGCAAGAATCATAGGCCCTAGCACAATGCAGGAGCTTTAGCCCCGGCCATGGGGCAGCACGGTGGCAGTCTCAGGAGTCAGACCCACCGGAAACGTTGCATTTAAGCCAGGAGGGAAGAGGGGGACATGAGTGGAAGGAGGCTGGCTGCACAGTGTCGATGGAAGGGGACCAACCCGAGAGAGGCAGGCACACCGACCGCTTGGCAGGAGGGGAAAGGAGCAGGCTCCAGGGCTTCACCACCAGGCGAAGCCTCGGCTTGGAGGCTCTGGGCTTGGTGAGGGCGAACAGGAACAGAGCAGGTGGTGGCAAGAGAAGCAGCTCAGGCAGGCGAGGCCCTGGAGCTGAGGCTGGGTGAAAGGCCTTCCTCTTTGGTGCTCACGGGAGCCGCCTGTGGCCTGCAGGGACCCACTGTCCCGGGCCTGCGCAGAAAAGATCTGGGGCTCAGTAAAGTGATGCAGGTGTCTGTCCAGACTTTCCTCCCACAGAGAAATGCACCCTTCCCGCTGCAGGGCGGCTGGCACCTGATGCTGGCCACAGGGCCAGCGGGAGTTCATGGATGCCAGGACGCTGGTGAGCAGTCCTGGGACCCCAGGCTGAGAGCCAAAGCCTGTCCCCCGGAGCGGAGCACCTGGCAAGCCTGGAAGGCAGAGGGAAGAGAGAGGGGTCCCCAGGAGCAGGGACAGGCCCAGGCCTCCCAGGGCAGCAGTGGCTCTCCAGGGTGCAAATGGGAAGTCGTGATGATCATGGTGACCTGCGTGGCTTAGGTTCTGGGACACCTCTGTGTGTCCCTGGCCGTGTGGCCCTGTGGCAGACACCTGGCAGGAGGAGGGAGGGTGCCCCAGCGTCCCAGGTACTAGGCCAGAGCCAGCGCCAGGACGTCCTGTACTCCCCCCTTTTCTCTTTAAACTTTGCAAACTCTCTTTTCCTTCCGAGCCCCCCACCCCACCCCAAATATTGGCATCTCAGAAACAGTCACATCCTTCTGTCCCGGGTCCAGTTTCCAGGCGTGGCCCTAGCCCACCAGTGACGTCAGTGGCTTCCACTCCCGGCTCCTGCGGCCTAGGGTTTTTGGTAAAAACTTTTCTTGGGAATGTGTGGGGGTGGGGTGAGGGCTGGGGAGGCCCCGATTTAAAGCCCCGGCGGGAGGGGGACATAGCAACAAGATTACGGCTGCTTCTTTAGAGGCAGAGTTTAAGAAGGTGATAATCCACCGGGTGCTAATTGAGAGTTGTAGAAATGATATCCGCCTCCAGTTCGGACAGAGCCACCGGGCCTGTCCCCAGTCTTGCTCTGGCGCAGTGGGGTTCATGATTCTTTCTTGCTGGCTTGAGAAGTACCAAGTGGGAGAAGGGGAACGCGACCCGCCGCCCCAGTTCCAAGGGTTTCCGAAAGTCGCGGTCCTGCGAAATCCGGCGCCGAGGCTGAGGCCAAGGCCGGCACCCGCGCCGCCTCCTCTTGGGCTCTGATCAAGGCTTCGCGCTCGGCCGTGCGATCGGGCTCCGCAAGACCCGAGGCCTCTCCGGGTCCATCAGGCCCGGCCGCCTCGCCCGCCCGCGCGCCCCGCTCCAGCGCCTCCCAGGGCCGGCAGCGACCCTCGGCACCTCCCGGAGTCGCCGGAGCCCAGCGTCCCCGGGGCGGCCTAGCTCCGGCTTCCGTGCCAGCGTCCCGACCCTCTCCCGGTCGGGCCCCTTCCGGCTCCAAGGGCGCCTTCGGAGGGGAACGAGCCGCGTTCTGACCTGCGCGACGCTCGGCCCTGTGCGGTGCGGCCGGGACGGAAGGCTGCTTACTTACTTTCCTCCCCGGTTCTCTGCCCGCAACGGAAGGGGCGCTGCGTCCGTGCCCGGGGCCGACCCGGACAGGGCGCGCGGAGCAGGGCCACGCGCCCCACGCGGACCGGGGCGCACGGCACGCGAGCGCTCAGCCCGTCCGGCCCACCCCGCCCCTCTTGGGCGCTGGACCCGCGCCGCACTTAGTCAACAGAGGCACGTGGGGCAGGCGGGAGTGTTTGCGGAGGACTCTGGGGCTTTTCACAAGTCCTCTGGACACACGAGCGCGTGTTTACTCGGCCTGTGCGCCGGGCGGGCCTCGCACCGCGGCTTCCAGACCGAGAGGCGAGAAGAAAGGGCCGGGAGCGGCGGGGCCCGGCCGGCCGAGCCCGACCTCCTTCCGGCCTGGCCGCGCCTGCTCGCCGGGAGGAGCATCCCCGGCGACGCCCGGCGCGTTCCGGCCTCCCCGGGCCAGGCTGGGCCGGGAGGGGGCGCGGGAGGCACGGCGCGCGGGGGCTGCGGGACTCTCTCCGCGCGTGGCCCGCCTGAGTGTGGGGGCGGGGCGGGGCACGGCTCCGGGCCGAGGCCTCCGCGCTTCGAGTGCCCCGGTTCGCGGCGGCGGCGGCGGTGCGGGCCCGGGGCCGGGGCCGCGGCCGGGGCGCAGGGCCCAGGCCGGGCGCGGAGCGAAGCGGGACCGGCGGCGGCGGCGGCGGCGGCGGCGCGGGGTGCAGCAAGTGTATTCATATTCAAACAAACGGACCAATTGCGCCGGGCGGGGAGCGGGAGCGGCCAATCGGCTGGCGCGAGGCCCCGGCGCTGCTTTGCATAAAGCAATATTTTGTGTGGGAGCGAGCGGCCCATTTGCATGTTGCGGAGTGATTAGTGGGTTTGAAAAGCGAACCGTGGCTCGGCCCCATTTCCCGCTCTGGTGGAGGCGCAGGAGGAAGTGTTTTGCTGGAGGATGATGACAGAGGTCAGGCTCCGCTAATGGGCCAGTGAGGAGCGTGGCGGCGAGGCCGGGCGCCGCGCACACACGTTAGCACCCTGAGCACCACCGATCTCTTAGGTGTGCTGGCCGCGGCCGCTTCCCCGCGCGCGCTCTTGCCTCGCACGCCGCAGCCCTGACAGCCCGCCTCATTGTCACTCTGTCTCCCTCCCAGGGACCCCGGTGTTGCTCTCGCACTCCAGCCCTGCAGCAGCGTCCGTGGAGAAAACTCTCCCGAGCAGCTCCTCGCGGGCACCGTGCTTGCCAGCCGTTGTGGTCTTTAAGCAGCGGCGGCAGAAAAAAAGCAAACCCAAAAAGCAAACGAGCAACCAAAGATTCCCCAGCCCCACAAAAGTCTTGACAGGAGCTTTGGCCGCGAGCGAGCCAGGATGCCTCCTAAAGGTGAGTCGCCTCTTCCTTCTTTATCCGCTCGCCACCGGCGAGGCTGGTCTCTGTCCGTGTCCCCTCTCAGCGTCCCTCCCCTACCCCGCCAGATCTAGGCCGAGAAGTTTCCTCGCCGGAGCCCAAACTTTCTCCTGCGCCCTGGAGCCCGCATTCTAGGGCTCCGGCCGGGGCGCGCGGCGTGGGGCGTGGGGCGCGCGGCGTGGGCGAGCTCGCGGGAGACACCGAGGCTGCAGCGCCGCTCTAGGGCCCGGCGTCCTCCAAGCTCTCGGGCCGGCGGCGAGGACGAAGGTGGCTGCGCGGTGCCTGGGTCCTGAACGGCCGCGGAGATCGGCCGCTTTGTCCAGCGCGGGCCGCGGGCGCGCAAACCGGGCACCCGGAGCCGCGCGCGCCCCGGCTTTGTGCGACTTGGCTGCGGCGGGGGGGAGTCCAGGCTCTCGGCGCCCTCGGGCATCTCGCCCGCGCCAGCCCGGGCCGAGCGATCCGCGAGGCGGCCACACGCGCGCCCGGATACTCCGCAGCCAGCGCTCGCCGGGAACCGAGCCACCAGGCCGGGTTGGCGGCGGAGGCGCGCGGCGAGGGACCCCGGGCCGGCGAGCCAGGACTGTCAGCTTCCTCAGGCCCAGGCGCTGCCTGCAGCACAACTTGAGCGCCAAGCTCGGACTTGGAAACTGGGGCGCTGCGCGTTCCTCTTGCCATGGCCCCCGCCCTGCAAAACCTGGTGCACCTTGCCCTGGCCTCCTGTGCGGTGGGTGTTTTTTCCCCTTGTCTTCCTCTGACCAAAAGGCCGCCGGGGTTGCCATTTCGACAAGTTTGGAGCTGGAGCTGGAAAGGTGGATTGCTTTTTTTTTTTTTTTTTTTTTTGCACTTGAAATCCCGATTTTTTTTTTCTTTGTGTGGTTTAAAAAAAATCTATATGAAACCTTGGCTTTCCCCTCCTCCTCTGATCACCTCCTCTCCCAGCTAATTAGTTGGAGTAATTCGAGAGCTTTTGGATTCTAAGAGCCCGGGAGGAAAAGTGTCTTTTCAAAGTTCATAAAGTTGTTGCCTCTTTCCCCCAGCAGATTTTCTCAGTCTCCCCGCGCCATAATAGCCCTGAATTTTAGCGAGTGTAATTGGGGGAAATGGAGTTGAATTTCAAGTGGAAATGCTTTTCTTTTTCGAGTGCTAAAACCTGGCCCTTCAGTCTTGAGTGATTTCTCGAAAGTTTAAAAACAAAGTAAATGTGGTTTCTTTCTTCCTTCCTTCCTCACCCCCCCCCCAAGCTCTCTAAGCCATTCTGGGTGTTTAGCTGGAGCTTGGGAAGGTTTGAAGAGGGGCAGAAACAGAAATGAAAGCAAAGCGCCTCCAAGTCTTGCGGAGCACCGAGGGGAATAATAGTTGTTGCCGTTGACATTACATTTTTTACAGCCTGTGACCTCTGCAGACGTCTGAAGGCGATTTGATTAGTTGTTATCTTACTTGGCCCTGGAGGGTAAAACTTTGTCATCCTAATTGCTAATTACTCTCTGGCCCAGGGGCAGGAGGAGGGAAGGGGCATTCTCCCCTTCACCCCTAGGGGCTGGGTTTTGAAAATTAATAAAAGCAACAGCGGCTATGGGGAGCTGAGGCCTGTGCCGGGACAGGGAGGGGCAGCGGCCTTGCGGACCACGGCCTGGGTGGCTTGGGAGATTTCTGGAGCCTCCTTCACTCTGGATGCAGCCCTGTGGCCCCGGGAACCTGCAGGAATCCCCAGGCTGGGCTGGGGGCCGGGTCAGGCCTCTCTGAGACCACAACTGCTTCCGGGTATTCCCCCCACCCCGCTTCCCGGGTTGCTTTTGCTTAAAGTGTTAACGATTACTTAAGTAATTAGATAGCTTCTTAGCCCAGAGCTGGGTGAGGCGGGAGCAGAACCGGAACTTGAAATGTTAGCACCTTCCCAGCTGCTTCGAAAATTAATCAGCGAGGCCTTTCAGGGATCCGATGGAGATTTGTTTTAAAAAATGGCATCAGGAAAGTACCAGCCGGCCAGGGGCACTGGTCTGTGCCATGTGCAGCGTGGCCCAGGGACAAAGTTCGGGAAGTTTCACCCCTCCGAGGGAAGCCCCGCACCTCCCGCCCACCTGCCGCAGGAGCCCGAGCCGCACACGGGGGAGGGACCCGCGGCCGGAGTTGGGTTTCCTCCTGCGCCCGCAGGGCTGAGCTAGGCCTGGAGCCGCGGTGGGAGGGAGGCGTTGGAGAGCCAGCGGCGGGCAGCGTACGCGCGCCAGGCCGCATCCACCAGGCCACGATCGGGTGCTGAGAAAAGGTCCTTGGTGAGATTTTCTTTTCCCTGGATTTAAGCTGCCGCCCAGTTAGTTGAAAATTAGACTACAAATGGCTTCACAGAGAAAACTGTACTTCTTGAAACTCTCTGCGGCCAGGCAGACACCATTAGAATCATCACAGGCAAGAGGGAAAAGGGTAATTTTTAAAAAGCAGACAGAAATGACGCCGTGACTGTATTGTTATTTCACCTCTTTTGGGGGGGCGAACCTCTTGAATGGGCTCTTTATTGTCACTCTCCTTTCCCAATTGAGCTCCCCACAGCGCCCTTGTATCTTTTTACTGCCACTAACAACTCATACCAGTAACACAATTACCCCTGATATTTATAAAGAGAAAGATGTTTCCATTTCCCCTCTCTCCGCACCAGAAGGAGGTTTTAGCGGGAGGAGGGGGCTGGTGGGGGGCGAGGCCGGGGGACGGCTCCGGGTCGGGGCTGGGGGGAAGGTCTCCTGCTCCCGCGGGTTGGCCAGTTGTTGCTTGGAAGCTGCGGGGGCCTGGGCTGTGCTCTGGGCCGGCGAGGGAGCCAGAACAGCAGCCATTGTTCGCGTCTGGAGGCTCCGCCGACCACGCTCACCCCCTCCTGTTCCTACTTTTTAAAGCAGCCAGCCGAGGTAGACAGCGTGTGTGCCCGTGCAGGAGAGGGGGCACGATCTAAACACCCAGATTGCCAGAAGTGAGGCGTGCGGGGAAAGTTGGGCTTGCGGTTCGCTGCAGGAGCCCCAGAAGACTGGGGGATAGTTGGAGGGGGCTGTTCAGGAAGCCTGGGGGGCAGACAGAGGAGGAGTAAACAGAGACTTGGGCTCTGGGGGCTTGGGACCACTGAGGTGGCAGTCGCCCTCGTGGCAGGAGGCGTGCAGCCCTGCAGCCTTTCTCCGACCGCACCCTGGAGGTCGGCGAGGCGAGGCGAGGCGAGGCCGGGCGAGCTGTGAAGTGCTTGGAGGTTCCCTTCCCTAAACCTGCAAACTTTAGGCCTTGGGTCCCTTCGTCCCCTGCCTCTGGGTCCTGCTCCTTCCCCACCACCTCCTCCGGTTTCTGTTTCCTCTTCTCTTTCCCCTGGACCTCAATATTTTTGCACAGCAAAACCCTCACTCTTAAGAGCCTTCAGTTCTCCCAGCCGAGCCCAGAGCTCGCTTCTCCACAGGGCGGATGGGGCATCCCAGGGTGGGCTCCGGGGAATGTGGGTGCACTGCTGGGATCTGGATCCCTCCAGTGGCTGGGTCCTGACGCCCCTTTTGCCTGGTTAGGGCTGGAGCTGTCCACCGGCTGTGCTTCCACCCAGTCTCACCTGCCCTTCTCTCCCTGGCGCTGTCTTAGGGGGAAGACTTTAGGGGTGTGCAGATGTGCGAAGCCTGTTATTCGGAGAGTGGACAGACATCCCCGATTGCAGGCAAGTTCTGAGACGCTGCCCTGGGCTGCAACACCGAGTCCAAACCAACTGTTTCAGGTTATTTCTGCATTAGGGTTCAGATAGAAGAAAAATTCAAAATCAGGTCCCCTGACAGAAGGATCTGGCAGACCTCAATTGGGAGCACTGGGCTGTATTATTTGAAGCCCTGAGGAGCCCTTGGGCCTGCACTGGAGGCAGAGGGAGATGACCCTCAGCTTCCCAAGCCTTTGAGTCGATCCATTTCTAAATAAGGCGGATTCCACTGCCAGGCCCAGGTCGCTGGGTGGGGCTGGGGCTGCCTGGTGCAGCACCGGGTTTAACTCCTGTTTTCCTGCTGACAGAGCCCTGCACTCCAGCCCCAAGGGACCCCGCGGCCCACAGCCAGTGCCAGCATGCAGAACAGTAAGTGCCAGGCCTGGGGCTGTCGTGGGGGCTGGGGGACGAGGCTGGGACCCTCCAGGAGGGACAGGCAGGGGATGAGCCTGCATAGCAGGCTGCTCGGGTGGAGGCACCCCATCCCCCCAATCCCGTAACTCACACCCCCTCCCGCCCCTGCCCGGGCTCTGACCCCAGAGAGGGGCCGGCGTGTGGGGCGGGAAGAGCTGGGAGCCAGGCCCCTGGGCGAGGGGCTATGCGTCCCCGACAGGGCGGGGTGGGGGCTGTGGCCTGGGGCTCGGCGCCGGCCAGGCCTGGTGGGTGGAGTGGGGGCCGCCTGTGCGAGACCCAAGAAGGCCAGCCCTGTGCTGGCCGCTGCCGCCCTGCTTCCTGGGTGTCCCTATCCGGCCCCTGGGCCCCAGCCCTGCTGCGCGTGTGCCGGCTGGCAGGAGCGAGGCAGGCTCAGCCCTGGAGGCTGCAGTGCGGCCAGGCCTGGGATTCTGCAGCCTGGAACCCAGATAGCCATGCTGGGTCTGCCCAGCACCTGGGCAGGTGGGCACGGGGCTCTGCAAGGCGGCACAGGTGGCGACCCTGGCAACCCGGGTCTTCTGGCTGAGCGTGTGCGGCCCGCGGGCTTTGTGCTGGGTTCCTGGTGTGCGCGGTGCGGAACCTCCAAATTGGCACCATATGTTTTCCTATTAGAGGCTTCTCGGTCGAATTCGAGGCGCATAATCATCGCCATTGGGCGAGTGCGCTGGGTCCCCAGGGAGGGACGCGATGATTGAGGCTTAACCTCGGGCGGATCAGAGCGCGGCCTCGCAGCCTTCTCAGCGCTGGCAGCGGCGGTGGCCGGGGCGGCTCGAGCTCCACGGGCTGAAGCCTGGGTGGCGGCCACAGCCTGGGCACTGAGAGCTGGGTGCCCTGGGCGCAGGCATCTGCAAAGCTCCGTCGGCCCCTGTTCCGGGAGGCCCTCTGGCCCCAGATACAGTGTCCCGAGTAGCGCTGGGGACCAGGCCAGGCAGCAGTGGGGCTCAGGAGCAAGGTGAGGCCTGCTGGCCGGAGGAGCGCTGTCCCCGCCATGGACAGGCAGAAGCCCAAAGCCCCCAACGCCTGTCACTTCTCATTGCGCTGAGGCCCCAGCCCCCCTCGCGGAGGACCCCCCCTCGGCCTGCAGCCTTGGGCTACCCTGGAACAGAGGCGCCCTCGAAGGGGAAAGGGGTGCAGTCCAGGCTTGTCTGAGTGATCTACAAATAGGGACGGAAAGGGTCGTTTTATCACGGTCCCGTTTGTCGTGACGATGCAATTTCCCGGAGCGGAGCACTGTCACAAAGTGACAGGGCTGCCACCAGCGCCCCGACTGATCTTTTCAATTAGCCTTCCATGCATGATCCGGAGCGACTTCCGCCTATTTCCAGAAATTAAGCTCAAACTTGACGTGCAGCTCGTTTTATTTTAAAGACAAATGTCAGAGAGGCTCATCATATTTTCCCCCCTCTTCTATATTTGGAGCTTATTTATTGCTAAGAAGCTCAGGCTCCTGGAGTCAATTTATCAGGAGGCTCCAAGGAGGAGGGCAGAGAGGAGCGAGGAGAGGCAGACGGAGCCCAGCGTCTCTTCCCGGGAGGGCTGCGCTAGACTCGGGCTGCAGGTTGGAGACTTGGAAGGCCTGACGCTGGGGGCCGGCTGCCTCCGTGCACTGTGGTTTGGGGGAGCAGATGCGGTGAGGGCTCCCTGGTCCCTGAGATCAGACAATGGGAGAACGGGAGGAGGCCTTGGGGTGCAGATGGAGGGCCGGCACCGGGCTGTGGGCTTCGCTGTTGCTCTGGGCTTGGGCTTGCGCTCTGCCTGGCCTTGCTGAGGGCAGAGGGGACTTCAGCAGCGGAAGTGGAGGGGCAGTGGACCCCTCTGTGTGGGGCCCGATCTGAGCCTGGGCTCCTCAGGCAGCCTCGAGGCACTGGGTCTCAAGCTGGGGTTCTCTGCTCAGTCACCCAGCTTTTCAGTGCCTCCCCTTCCCTTCCCTGAAAGAACAAAACAAACCCAGCTGGCGCTGAGCCGCCCCCAGAGCTTAGACGGTGACAACACCACTGCTGGACTTTAGCCCCAAGGCTGGGGGTGCAGGGTGCTCGGGCTGTGGAGCCCCGAGGTGAGGGTCGCGTGCTGGGCAGGTCCCAGCCTGTGGAGATGCCCGAGCATCTCTGGGAGGAAAGGAGAGGGGAGTTCGCCGGCAGGCTGGAGCCTGGCCGGGCTCCTGCAGGGGGCAGTGGCTGCGGCTGGTAGGTGGCAGTGGGTCCAGGTGTCCCGCTCCTGGGCTCCTTGGCAAGTGTGGGCTCCGGGGCCTCCAGGGCGGTCGGGAAGGGGCGGGCTGCCCGTGCCCTGCCTGGCTGGTGGTCCTGTTGTGTGGCTTTCTTGCTCCACAGCAAGGACCTGGTGGCTGAGGTTGGCACGGGTTAGCAGGGAGCTGAGGGTGCATTGTGGTTGTTTCTCTTTCTCTTTCTCTCTTCCTTTCTTCCCCCTCCTCCTCTTCTTCCTCCTCCATTTCCTCTCCTCCTCCTGCTCCTCTTTCTCCTCCTCCTCTTTTCCTCCTTTTTCTTCTTCCTCCTCTTGTTTCTCCTGCCCGTCCTCCTTCTCTCCTCTCCTCTCCTGTCCCTTGCCGCAGGTCACAGTGGTGTGAATCAGCTCGGTGGTGTCTTTGTCAACGGGCGGCCACTGCCGGACTCCACCCGGCAGAAGATTGTGGAACTCGCGCACAGCGGGGCCCGGCCGTGCGACATCTCCCGAATTCTGCAGGTGATCCTCCCGGCCCCTGCCGGCTCCACTCTCAGCGCCCTCTCTTCATTTCCTCCTGCAAACGCTGGATGCCGGACCCCACCTCACCCTGTCCTCCAGCTTTCCCTCTCTTCCACTGTCCTCCCTCTCTTTCAACCTGAGTCAGTTGCATAAGAGAATTCATCTGCTTCAGAAAAAAATGTGTGCATTAAAAAGAAAACACCCTTCCTCTTCCCGTGTGGGAAAGCCCCCCACGCTGGTAACAATTCACTAACAGCCGTGAGCTGAGGGCACCACCGCCCTCTCCATGCCGTCCTCTCTGGGGCTGCGAGAGAGGGGTCTGTCCTCCACGCTGACGCAGAGCGCGTGCTGACCTGCAAAGGGGGTGCTGTCATTACACCCTGGTGCACTTTTCCTCCATTGGGCCTATTTTTAATGAAAAGTGGAAATTCAGTTTATTTTCCCCTTTGCTCCTCAGAGCAAGGTCAGCACAAGACAATTTAATTTGACTTCGTTTTGATGCATCGTCTGGCAGTGTTTAGGAGGAATTTTTTTAAATTTTTAAGATTCTTTTTTTAAGCGCAAGATGTTTGAAAGTATCACCCATTTGTAGTTTTTAGGGCTACAGATGTAATTTTAAGAAAGAAAAGCACTCTACAGTAAGCTCTCGTACCATTGAAGGTATATTTTTGTGTTATAGACCCATGCAGATGCAAAAGTCCAAGTGCTGGACAATCAAAACGTAAGCTTGTCATTGTTTAATGCATACTTAAACAATTTTATTTTTGTCTTGAAATTATTAATAATGTGGTTTTCTGTCCACTTCCCCTATGCAGGTGTCCAACGGGTGTGTGAGTAAGATTCTGGGCAGGTATTACGAGACCGGCTCCATCCGCCCCAGGGCCATCGGTGGCAGTAAACCCAGAGTGGCAACTCCGGAAGTGGTCAGCAAAATAGCCCAGTACAAGCGGGAGTGCCCGTCTATCTTCGCCTGGGAAATCCGAGACAGGCTGCTGTCCGAGGGGGTCTGTACGAACGACAACATACCAAGTGTGAGTTCCGGGTGCTGTGCGTTGCCTCCCCCTCCCCCGGACCTTCTCCCTCCAGGGACACTGGGTAGCAGAGCGGGCCCTGGGCGTTGCTGGCCGTCTGGAAAATGAGGGTCATACTGGGGAGCTGTTCCCTTCAGCAAACCCAGGGCGGGCAGTTGCCTGTGCGCTGGGGAAAGGCACTAGGACCACACCGGGACCCAGAAGGAAAATGAAAGGGAAGCGTATTCCACCCAGGCAGGGCGCCCGCCTGCACCTCCGTAGGCCCCACACCTGCTCCCTGAAGTGAAGCCCGCGGTGCTGGGGTCTACTGCGAGCGAGCCCCCCCACACCTAGGGAGGAGGAAGGCGTCTGGCACCCTCTCCTCCCGACCGACCCGGCTTCCCTGCTGGCTCTGTCACCGGTGTCACCGGCATCTACTCACCGTGCCAGTGTGGCCGGGCATTCTGGGAGAGCCGGGAGTGAGGTGGAGACGTGGGGTGGCCTCGTCTTGGGGAGACGCTGCTGCTGGGGCTGATTTGGGTTGGTCTGCAGGTGTCATCAATAAACAGAGTTCTTCGCAACCTGGCTAGCGAAAAGCAGCAGATGGGCGCGGACGGCATGTATGATAAACTAAGGATGTTGAACGGGCAGACCGGAAGCTGGGGCGCCCGCCCAGGGTGGTATCCGGGGACTTCCGTGCCCGGGCAGCCCACGCAAGGTAAGAGCCAGGCAGCCGCCCCCTCTCCACGAGCTGGCCCCTTGAGGGCGTGGGTGTGTGTGGGGGACTGGTGGCCTGGGCACTGCAGGTGGCATTGGGTGCAGGTGGCAAGGCTGGGCATGGAGGGTCTGGTGCACATCAGGAGTGGCACGAAGGTGGCAGGTGTGTGTGTGTGTGACTGTGGGTAGGGCACGTGTGCGTGTGTAAGACAAGCGCACGGCTGCTGTTCACATCCCATGCGGGAGTGCGGTGGTGTGTGTGAGCGGGCTGGCAGCCCTGAGGTGAGCGGCACCATGCTGTGTCTCTTTTCGAGGTGCTGGCAGCAAAGGTGAGGGGCTGAGGCCAGCGAGCACTCCTGGGAACTGGAGGCGGGGCCTACAGCCACCACCAACCCTAACCCTAACCCTGCTCCTGCCCCCTCCCCCCATCACCTCTGTGGGTGGCCACCGTCCCTGCCTGCAGGGGAGCCCCGAGGGTCCCAGGCCCCCTGTGGTAGGACAGGTGGAGTTGGGGGTGGCCCCTAGTGAGGTGGCTTGGTGCAGCCAGGAAGCAGGGGCTAAGATGGATCGCAGAGCTGCACCCAGACAGGAGGCAGACCGGATAACGTGGGTCTGGCGTCTCTCTTGGAGTGCAGCCCGCCCGCCCGGGCCCTTGGGCTCCTCGTCCCGTGCCCCACTGGCCAGTGAGGGAAGGGGAAATCGGCAACAGTATGCGGAATATCTGGTACAAAGGATGCTTCTGTCACTCGCAAGAATTTGTTATGGGGACAATCCTGTCGCTCTGTAATTGCTCATTAGAGAACGTTTTGTTTCTCATTAAGGCGACATGAATAAGCGTCTAGTTGAAGGAGACAGCTGTAGAAATGTTCCACAAGAGACCTCTGGACACGATTCGGCACCAATTGCCAATTAGACATGTCAGTTTTAAGAGCAGGAAACAATATAGGACGGACACTGGGAAGATAGGAGTCCAGCGCTGCCTCTGCTTCCCAGTGTGGCCGCGCGGCCCAGGAGGCCAAGGTGCCCGGGCGTTCGTGTGCGCAGCAGCCCGATTCAGGACGCCCCTGACGTCGCCATCCTCTCCAGGGCCTCCGGGGGAGGGCGCAGGGCCAGGGCGGGGGAGCCAGGGCCCGCTTGGTGCAGCCTCCTCCTCCTCCCACTGGGTTGGGTGGTTGCATCCTCAGGGTCCTGGTGACCTTGGGCCTGGGGGTGGCGCTGGCTCAGGGCAGTGAACTTTGTCACCAGTACCCGCAAGCTGGTGGCCTGAGGATGTGGGGGACACAGACACGGTGCATTCTCGCCCCCTCTGGGTCCTGGGACTTGGAAAGCAGCACTCCTAGGGGCAGATCCCTTCTCCACCTGATCCCACCACAGTGGGCTGGAGATGGGGACAGCTGCAGGGGTGGGGACCCCTCAGCCCAGTTCCCAATCGGGTCGGGTTGGGCTGGGGATCTGGAGGGAGACGCTGCCCGCCCCTTGCCCCCAGGCCATGGTGGGACTGGGTCCCCTCCTTTGTCACCAGGTCACTGGGGGGTTCCTCCAGTCCCCTCCTCCATCCCCAGAGGCCTCGGGTTTGATCAGAAGGTGCCGCTGCTATCTTTTCTTGCTCAATTTCCACCTCACTGATTGCGACACTAAGAAACCAAAGAATGATTTTATTTCCCAGTGTCTTTCGCTTCCTCCTCCTCCAGGACACAAATCCCATCCCCAGAGCCAGGGCAGGGCCTGTGGGTGCGCGGGTGGGGGGTGCCAACCCCCCACTCAGCCCTGGCACTGGGCTGAGGAGCAGTGTCCTGTGTGTCTGAGAAAGTTGACGGGAAGGGCAGGTGCTGAAGGGGGCTGAGAGGGGCCGTCTGAGTGACCATTGTCACCGCCTCGGGGGACTGAGAGCTGCCACTTTCCAAGCAGCCCCCCCCCAGCTGTGTGCTGGCCCCACCTCTCCTTGCTGGCCCCAGTCTGCACTTTTTTGTGGAAGAAGATTTAAAATCTAGCCCCCTTTCCCTGCGGACATTCTGCCCTCCAGTGTCAGGGTACACGTGGTGAGCGTGCGGAGACTGCGTGTGCCTGTGCGCGCACGTGCATACACAAGTGTGCGTGTGGACTCGGTGTCTGCTCTGCCCTAGGAGATGGGCCCCGGCCAAGCTGCTGCAAGGGTCCTCCCGGGGACAGGGTGGCAGCAGCCCCGGCCTCTGGCTGCAGCACCCCTCCCCCACAGCCGCCTGACTAGGGGCACTCTTAAGCCTGCGGGTCAGGGCGGTGGAGGCAGCCGCGCCCAGGGAGCAGAGTGGGCTCTTCCTCTTCCCGTTCCTTCCTCTCACGCTTTTCCAGCCTCTATCTGTCTTTCTCCCTCTACCTTTCTGCCGCCCTCCAGCCCCCCCATCTGGCCCCCGGCCCAAGCCCCCTCAATGGCAGTACAGGCCCCAGCCCACGTGAGCCTCAGTCCGCTGCCCCCTCCTTGGCCAGCACCCTGCGCGGCAGGGAGGCCCATCTTCCTCTCTGGCCCGGTCCCCTGAGCCCCTCATCCCCCTCCTCCTCCATCACTGCCCCCCGCCGGGCCCCTCCCTGTCCCCATCTCCTCCCGGCCAGCGTCCTGCCTGGGGAAGGCCCCATGCCCTGCTCGGGACAGTGATTAATGATAGCGGAGCAGAGGGGTTAACACACTGCGCTGAAAAGTCTGTTGGCTGGCTCCTTGTAACACAATGTGGCCCGCTGCACGCCTCAAGAGAATCCTTTTGTTGTCGGCGCTCATTGTGGCCTCAAAATTCTGCCCACGAAAGTTTGCCAACGCTCCTGCCCAGGAGTTTAATAGTTTCCCTTACTCGCCGGGCTTTGTGCGCGCTGAAAAGCGGCCCGCGCTATTCAAGTGTTGGTGGTCATCTCAATAGATCTCCAAGGGCCCATATGGTGGCCAGTGCCGATGAATCCGCCTGTTTAAATGGGGGAGAAAGTTGGGGTTTTAAAACATTTCAGAGTTCCTGAAAGGGTCCCACTAGATCCGGTCACAATTCCCCGGGCGCTTTGAAGGCGCTGCCCATTGTGTCCCGGTTATAAATGATATTCCTGGCCTGGTGGGTTCCCACCGGACCGCCCTGCCCCTCCCCCGCAGCTGCGGGCGCTGTCCCTGGGGGTGTCCCTCGGGGACTTCAGCACCCAGGATCCAGCCCAAGTGGCCCAGAGTCCTTCCCTCTGACAGGCAAGGTGGGAGACGGGGACAGCCCGGGCACACGTCTCGCCCTCTGATGGCAGAGGAAAACAATAAAACTTTCCCCTGTGTAATGATAGAAATCACATTAAAAGTCGTGGAAATGCCCTAATTAAGAATGTACCACTTACAGGAGATGCCAAAGCTTCAGCTGCAGCATCGCCTATTGAGCGAGTTAGTGAACTCTATTTCTTTTTTAAAATTACACGTTAAAAATTTAAAAGAAATCTTACTTTTCTCTGGTGCAACACATTACAAAGAATGGACAGTCCTTTTATCTAAATATAAAATTCCATTTTCAGCAATTATAGCCTGTTCTTGGTGATGATATAATTACAGCTGTGCTCGTAATAGGTGTCAAGGCGACGCACTCTCATACAATAGTTGAATAAAACTGCAGAACAATGCAAGTACTTCTAAATTCACAACCTTTAAAATGAAATTGACTGTGCAGAATTCAAATAAAAACTAGATAAATATTTTTTTAAAAAGATTACAAGCTTGGTTTGGTTTCTTAATAGCATTTTCTACAAACCTATCAACATCTAATTGATTAGATGGGAATTACTGATTATGGATCAGCTGAAATCTTGTACGTCACTCTTGCATTTTCCCAACACAGCCCTAGGTAGAGACGTGGCGGGGCTGGGTGGGGGAGCATTTGGGAGTCGGCTGCTTTGACATCAGGTACTGTCCTGTCACCCAGAGAAACGCCACCTGCTCTTCCTGGACGGTGAAGTCTCGGCTTGGGAAGAGTGGGGAGGACGGCAGTGGCTGCCAGGTGACCGGCCTCACCAGGGTCCCTCCCGGAAGGACGCTGCCGCCTGGCCACCTGGGAACGCCTGGCAACGCTGCCATGCTGTGAGCCCCAGGCCGAATGCGGGTCCCTGTGACCTCTCACTGTCCCCTTTCTGTCCAGACGGGTGCCAGCAGCAGGAGGGAGCGGGGGAGAACACCAACTCCATCAGCTCCAACGGGGAGGACTCGGACGAGGCGCAGATGCGGCTGCAGCTGAAGCGGAAGCTGCAGCGGAACAGGACCTCCTTCACCCAGGAGCAGATCGAGGCCCTGGAGAAAGGTGACGGCGGGCGGGCGGGCGGCGCTGCCCTCGGGCGGCTGCAGCTGCCAGGGCGCCTCTGCGAGGAGGGCCGGGCCTGCGCGCTTTCCTTTTTGTCTTTTGGCTTCCTCTGGGCATCTTTTCGGGGTGTGTCTTCTGTCGTCTTTTCACGCCCCACTAAGTCAAGGGTGACGTTTGGTTTGGAAAGGGGCAGTGGTGGTCCGGCTGTTCCGGGCACAGGGTGTCCCTGGTGTGGGCGGTGGAGCTGGCAGATCCCCCGGGGGACCCTCGGGTGACGGTGGCCAGGTCCAGGCTGGGCCTGCGCCTTCATACGCTTCGGACCCCGCATGGCGCTGCCTTCTCCTCGCAGAGTTTGAGAGAACCCACTACCCGGACGTGTTCGCCCGGGAGAGACTGGCCGCCAAGATTGACCTGCCTGAAGCCAGGATACAGGTACGGCTGCGGGCGGGCTGGGTCCCCAGGCGCAGGGGCCGGGCGGGGCAGGCCGGGCTGAGCCGTCCTTTCCTCTCCAGGTCTGGTTTTCCAACAGAAGGGCCAAGTGGCGGAGAGAGGAGAAGCTGCGGAACCAGCGGCGGCAGGCCAGCAGCACCCCCAGCCACATCCCCATCAGCAGCAGCTTCAGCACCAGCGTGTACCAGCCCATCCCGCAGCCCACCACCCCCGGTAACCGCCCCGCCCGCCCCCGCCCCGGCCCGGCCCGCCCGGCCCGGCCGAGCCGCTCACCGGCTCCCGTGTCTCTCCACAGTGTCCTCCTTCACGTCGGGCTCCATGCTGGGCCGCACAGACACGGCCCTCACCAACACATACAGCGCGCTGCCCCCCATGCCCAGCTTCACCATGGCCAACAACCTGCCTATGCAGGTACGCAGAGGTGGGACGGCTTCTCTCCAGGGAGATCAGCTTGGCCCGCTGGGCCCTTAACAGAGAGCAATGGAAATACGGGAACTGGCCTGGCCTGGCCTGGCCCTGAGCCACGAGGCTGTCTGGGCGGCTTGGTGCTATTCCCTCAGGAGGAGCAGCCACTGCTAACCACCCCAGCGTCGCCTGCCCCAGCACATTCGTCCCTAGCCCGCGTGTGGGAGTGGGCAGGCCTGTGGAGCAGAGGCGCTTACTGGGCAGATCCAACCCTGCTTGGTCGGGGGCGGCCATGACGGTGGCCGCCACGGTGGCCGTCCTGCTGTCTGTCTGGGGCAGCGAGAGGCGGCCGGCACAGACCAGAGACGCTGTTGCCTGCTCCTGTGCTCCCCACCAGACTCAGTTTGCTGAATTTCAGATCCAGTAGCCACAAAGCGAGTGTCCCAGGGCCTCGCACCCATCCAGAAGGGTGGCACGAGCAGCTTCCTCGCAGCCCTACGGGCTTGGACAGGCCCGGCCGCCTCTCGGCTTGACCCTCGGCGTCCTCTGCTCCAGGAGGCCGCGGTGTCATGTGGGCTGCGTGTGCAGCGTTTGAGAAAACAGTGGGGTGAGGTAACCACAGTGACCTCGAGCCCCTTGGGTGGCAACAGAGCTCGGCTTCGGGAGTGGGGCTGGTCGTCTGTCGGTCTGTCCATCCTGGTACCGGCAGCCCTAGCCGCTTCGCACAAGGCAGGCAGGTCCGGCTCCCTGAGTCCCTTGGGCAGGTCACCCCAAGAACGGTGTTGCCCGATGTTCCTATTGTACATCCCTAGGCTGCTGCCCGGAGGGTCGGTCACAGCAGGGCTCTCCAGCCCCCCGGGCGGAGGAGGGGCTGTCCTCCAGCGCTGCCACCCAGAGTTTGCACAGCTTTGTAGATGACCCCGAGCAGGCCGGGCCAGCCAGGAAAAGTGTTTCCATTCCCTACGGCTCTGGCCACGGTCACCTGAGGGCATAACACGCTGGGGCACTCCTGGTCCTTGTGCCCGAGGGGCTGGTTCTCCCGGCCCCCAGCGCCTCACACACTCCGCCCCAGAGCTTGGGATTCCCGAGACCAGGTCTGCAAGGACGTGGCTGTGGGGACTGGGCCTTCCACACCACAGGCTCTGAGGCCCTGATCATGTGTGGGCAGCACAGCCATCGTTGTCTGAAGGCACAGAGCTGTCCCCGTGTGTTTTGGTTTGGTTTGGTTTTTATTTGGGGCAAGGTCTCACTAGATACCTCAGGCTGGCCTTGAGCTCATGGTAGTCCTCCTGCCTCAGCCTCCTACGTGCTGGGATGACAGGCGTGCTCCAGTACGCCCAGCTGTGGCCGGCACAGCTCAGGCTGAGGGGCAGGGGTGGCTTGCGCCGTGCTCCGAGGTGACCCAGGTCCCCCTCTCTCCTGCAGCCCCCTGTCCCCAGCCAGACCTCCTCGTACTCCTGCATGCTGCCCACCAGCCCATCGGTGAATGGGCGGAGCTACGACACCTACACGCCCCCGCACATGCAGACTCACATGAACAGCCAGCCCATGGGCACCTCGGGCGCCACGTCCACAGGTGAGCCTCGGGGCGCCCCCGGGCTACATGCAGCCGGCCCTTACAGCAGCTTTCGCCAGCCCACCTCAAAGCTGACTCAGCTCCAGTGAGGGTGTGCTGGACTCTGCTGCTTGTCTCTGGGCAAAACTGACTGAAGGGGGAAACTGAGTCATGCCTGTTGGTAATTTGAGCCCATGTGTACTGAAAGGTGTTCCTCCTTAACGTGGCGAAGGAAGCTGACAGCTTCGCCGTCGGCTCCGGCGTCCCCCATGCAACCCGGCAGCTCCACGCCCCGTCTTCCGTGGACAGCCGGATGCCTGCGCTCACGGAGGCCTTGTCCGTTTCCTGTGGGCTGGGGGCTTGGGACCCAGTGGTTCTGTCTGCACCGCACGTTGTCTTGTTTCTGGCGGTGCCGTTGTCTGGCAGACACTGCAGTATTTTTATGATTTCATTTTCATTTTTTTGAGATGGAGTCTTGCTGTGTAGCCCAAGCTGATCTTGACCTCACCATGTAGCCCAGGCTGGCCTCTAACTCACAGCAATCCTCCTGCTTCAGCCTCCCACGTGCTGGGGTGACAGGCGTGTGCCGCCACGCCCAGCTTGGAAGAGTTGTGGTATCTTTAGAAATACAGCTAACCATGTTAGAAAGTATTGGAGATTTCCCAGAGCCTATCCATTCATTCTCCACGCCTGTCCCTTGAAGATGATTTCTTTCTTCCGTCTCTCCAGGTCTCATTTCTCCCGGCGTGTCGGTTCCAGTCCAGGTTCCTGGAAGTGAACCTGATATGTCTCAGTATTGGCCAAGATTACAGTAAAGAAAGAAAAGGAACTTGTGGTTCTCGGTCAGTGACTTTTGTGGCCACAAGGGGCACTCGGGACAGGTAAAAGCGGGACTGAAGCACTTCCCGCGCCTGGGGCGGCCCGGGCTTCGCAGGAGACCTCTGCACACGAAGGCACGATCTCAGTTGGAACAAATCTTCATTTTGGTATCCAAACCTTTATTCATTTTGGTGTATTATTTGTAAATGGGCATTTGTATGTTATAACGAAAAACAACAGAACAATGTAGACTGGGTGGAGGTTTGACCCAGGTTGGTCATGAGTTGTTTGAAGAAAAAAAAAAGAGAGAAAAAGGAAACCACGATCAACAAGATTTGCCACGAACTTAAGAGTTTTATCCAGATATATCGAGTCCTTCTACCCATCTGTTCATAGGCTGTGGGCCAAGGCTCCACGTTTGTATCATCCCTTTGCATATAATTCAACCTGGAATGACATGCACTAGATTTATGTAAGAAATATGTTGGTTTTCCAAAGGTTGTTAACAGATGAAGTTTATGTGCAAAAAAAGGGTAAGCTATAAATTCAAGGAAGAAAAAGTTGATAGCTAAAAGGTAGAGTGTGTCTTCGATATAATCCAATTTGTTTTATGTCAAAATGTAAGTATTTGTCTTCCCTAGAAATCTTCAGAATGATTTCTATAATAAAGTTAATTTCATTTATATTTGACAAGAATACTCTATAGATGTTTTATACACATTTTCATGCAATCATACATTTCTTTTTTTGGTCAGCAAAAGTTAATTGTTCTTAGATGTAGTTGTATTACTGTTCACAGTCCAATCATTTTGTGCATCTAGAATTCATTCTTAATCAATTAAAAGTGCTTGCAAGAGTTTTAAACTTAAGTGTTTTGAAGTTGTTCACAACTACATATCAGAATTAACCATTGTTGATTGTAAAAACCATGCCAAAGCCTTTGTATTTCCTTTATTATACCATTTTCTTTTTAACCTTATAGTGTGGTGTTACAAATTTTGTTTCCATGTTAGATCACATTCCTTAAAGCAGTAATTCTCCCCCTTGAAGTTGTGTGGCCCCGCGTCCACCCACATCCGACACAGCCCACATTCCAAATGGACAGGCTTCGGGGTCCTCACCTCCCGGCCAAGGCGCCCGAGACCCCCTGTGCCATCAGGACCCCTGCCCTCGTCCCGCAGTGAGACTTCCCCCGGGGGCACAGTGACTGAAGGTGGGGCGCCGGCTGCAGGAGAGAAGGCCCCGTCCCCAGGGCAGAGCAGAGCTGCGCACGGGGCCATGCAGGCCTTGGCCGCTGGGTGCAGGCCTTGGCTGGGCTGCTGCTGCGGTCCACGCTGCAAACCACAACCGACCGAGGTGTCTCCTTCTTTGGACCTGTGGGCGAGGTCGGGCCACTGCACGCCAGGCCTCGGAGGAGACGTGCTGCCTCCCAATCGCTGCCCACAGCGCTCTTTTCTTAATCCCTGAAGGCAGATGATGAAAAATGTGGAAATCAACCCGAGGACTGGAACCTGCCCTAGCCCGGCACCTGCCCGCCCTCCGGGTCAGAGAGGCCGTAGGTGGCTCGCTGGGGCGCGGGTCCCCGGCCTGGCGCGCCCTGAGGCTTCCCTCCCGCTAGGGTGCAGAGGCGGCTCTGCATTGGTCACAGTGTGTGTGTGCACTGGCCCGTGCAGACGGTCCTGCTCCTGATGCCCTGCAGCCTCCGCTCCCCGAGGGCGGTGCCCAGGAGACCGATGGGGACGTGGGAGTGGCCGGCCTCTCCCGGGCAAGGAGGAACAGACTACAGGCGGCTGCAACATGGGCCAGGGTCCTGCTGAAGTGCTGGGCACAAGGCTGGGCCTGGTAGGCAGTGGCCGTGTGAGTGCCTGGACACACATGCAGGTCCAGCTGTGAGCGGCCTCCTGGCCACAGGAGCCCTGGCCGAGCAGGGTGGGGCACTGCCCCCTGCAGCCACCCCCCCCCCCCGGACGTGCAGGGTCCCTCTGAGCTGTCCAGGCCTCCAGGGACAGCACACTGACAGTTGGGTGGCCGTGCTTGGCAGCTGGCCTTGCCCACTGATGTGATAACTTATTTTTGCTGATTTATTTGTTAATAGGTGCATTGCTGTATTTCCCAGGGGACACCCGCTGGGGCATTTGGACCCAATCTCCAGGGTGAAGGGCTCAGGAGGAGCCCTGGACTGGCAGCCCCGTTTGTCCCCAGATCCAACAGGGATGTCAGGTGGACACAATGAGAGCTGTGTGGCTCCGGGAGGACAGCGCTATTTAGCGGGGAGGCCTCAGACTTGTTTATCTAGTGTGGAAGGCACCTGGGTGCCCCGCTCCTGAGACAGCGCTGGCTGGGAACGCGGGCTGGCTGTGAGTGTGTCTTCCTACAGAGCGTCCAGCACCTGCGCATTTCTTTGTGCTGTGGATCTTAGGTTGACAAAGACAAAAAGCCAATGAGAAGCTGTTTTGGGGCCCTGTATTTGCCTCACAAGGGCCATGCGCACTCATTTCTCGTGAATCCACCTTTTTCTTTTTTGCCTCATTCTCTAATGGGTGGTCTGCTCAGTTTCAGCTCACAGTGCAGCGACGACTGAGTCAGTGTGGCTCGATCTTGGAGCTGCCTGGAGGGACCCTCTGGGAACACGGTATCTCAGAGTGACGTTCATGATGGGCTGGAACAAGTGACCAAGGCCGCCAAGGCCGCCACCTTTGTGCGCGCGCGCATGTGTGTCTCGGTCATGAAAGTCAGAAGGTAGACCCGGAACTGGCTGAACAAAGTCTCTTTCCGGCGTAGCATTTTTATGTCATCGTGGGTTAGTGTTTGGAGGTCCTGGAGTTGGAGAGAAAGAATAAATGGAAGAGAGCAAGGGAAGAGTGGTGTTGGCTGGTGTTGACTAAAAACAAATTCAGACGGGCTCTCTCTGCCCAGTACCTGAGCAGATGGCAGCAGTCAAAATATTGACCTCGTGCTGAAGGCAGGCAGATCTAGCACAAGAAAGGAGCTACACACAGGGCCCTGAGCTCAGTGGCTGGAAACATTTAAACGTGAGGAGGACATTTCACGGCCTTACACTGCGACTGTTCTTAACGGTTTATATCTGTGGGTCAAACTGGTGACTGAAAAGTCTGTTAGCAGAATGTGTATTTCACAGTACCCCAGAAGAGTATGTATGCATACACTGGCACTTTTGAAGACCATTATTTTTTGGAGTAAGTTTGCAGGAATAAGGGAAACACGCTTTTAGAGCTGGTTTTTATCAGAGGAAAGCCAAGATGTGAGCGCTGTCTAGCAGGACGGGCTTCCTTTTATACAGCGTCCAGTGAGTCAGAAAAATCAAGGCTGATGATTTGCAAGCCCAGCATCCTTTATTGTTCAACATGCACTTTACTGAGTTTGGCAAGTGTCTTTCATCTCTCCAATACGGCTCCAAGCAGGTACACTGGGTTTTTACAGTATTTATCTATTTGTGTAGCATATATTAACTTGTAATTGGTCGTTAATTTTATAGATATGGTATGGGGAAGTAAATCAATGACCTATTAAGTATTTTGACAAGCAATTTACATATTTGATGACCTTGCACTTCCTTTTCAGAGTCAAATGCTGTGTAATTGTTCCGTTGTGTATTTGCATAAAACGAACCACAACATGGTACGGAAAAGGTTAGAGTTATTAAAATAATAACTCGACTGAAGCGTTCATTTGGATTTACCCAGACGGCTGCTAATGCTTTCAAAGGCCAGAGCAGAGCTTCTGTGGAGTCTGCACAGCATTGTTTATTACCCAGGGACTAAACTGATGCCTGAAGTTGCTTTAAGTCTTAAAAGCACTTTTGCTTCATAGAAAAGCCCTTTAATTTTAACTGACAGATCAATCCTGGAACTTTATTTTGAAAAGAAAATGGAAAAGAATTTGTGCCTTTAGAATTAAAAGAGATTAAAAAAAAATAAACCAGACATTCTAAAAAAAAAAAAAAAAGAAGAAACCTGATTTTTTAGACTAATGAAATGGTGACAAAATAGTTGTCTTTTTGATTTTGATCACAAAAAGTAAACTGGTAGTGACAGGGTGTGATGGAGAGATTTGACACCCTGGCAAATCGCTGTCATCGATTCAATTATTCCGATTCCGAATGAAAGCTGTATACAGCATGTGTTTATGCTACAGTGGTTTTTTTTTTTTTTTTTGAGTGACTGGCATTCATCAAACTGGTTAGACAGTTTTAAAAACCCAGTCTTTGTTTTCTACAATGTTGTTAAGAGCAAATACAGTATAATTTGTGGTATATTAAAAGCAAACTGCTTAAAAACGCTAGCTATAACTGCTTCAAAATACTCTGATACATTTGAAAATGCATTTTGGAAATTCGGCTTCTCCCAATGGAGGTTAAATAGGTTTTTAAAAATTGAAATGCTTGACTGAAATATGCATGTTACTTTTTCACTTTCACTTTCTGTCCATTAGTTGTCAGAGGCTCTGAGAAAATGGGACTCTGATTTCAAAACCCCACGTTTTGTATGGAAGCTGCTCCGTGGACTGCACACCCCAGAGACAGGTTTATGTGCCTGGAAATTTACACACTCACCGACGCTGGTCATTAACAAAGGCTCTCCACCATGAAGGGGAGGTCCGAGCTGGTTTCCCTTCTCCGCTGTGACTTGGACCTAGACTCTGCAAACCTCTCTCCAGCTCTGCCCGGATGCCGCCCCTGCTGTCTGGCACGACGTGGCTGTCAGTTTGAATTTCGGTCCTGAATGACGTCTGGCAACACAGTTTCCTAGCGCAGACTTCGACGTTCGGACTGCGGGCTGGAGCGCACCCCTCTTTCCCTGCTCTCTGTCACTCCAGCTCTTTCTCTTTATTACCTGCTCTGGCAGACTAGTGAATAGGGTCCCCATCCCAAATAGTATTTTGTCTGCATCATTTTAATAACAGGATGCATAAATGCACATGCACTCCACACAACAACAGAATTTTCCTAAGATCCCCCAGCATTTCTAGTGACAGTGACTGTTTCAGAAAGAAAGAGAACACACTTTCACACGCGCCTTGCATCTTGTGATGTCTGTCGCTCTGCTGTCACTTAGCACACGGACAGCAGTGACTACCATGAGGCAGCTTGATTTTTTTTTTGATCCTTTCTTTGCATTTATTGAAAAATAAATCACCTACTTTCTTTAAACACAGTGAACGTCAAATTCCAAAACAAAAGTGTCTCCGCTGTCCTGTTTCCGTGCAGAAAGTTGGTGGAAAAAGCGGTGTTCGGAGGGAGGCTCCGCCCGGAAGCTCTGGCGCTGTCTGGACAGGGACAGGGCGGAGGGCGGCACTAGGAGCCGAGTTTACGAGATGCAGCGGGCGCAGGGCTCCGTGTGGCTGGGGGTCCCTAGAAGTCCAGCTGCTTCTCGCCCCCGGCCAGCCCGCTGCAGCCTGGGCCCGGCCGCCAGGCGGCTCTGCCTGCGTCCTGTGCGCTCCATCGGCTCGCGGCGTCTGACAGGTCGGGAGGCAGGTGCAGGCGCTGTGCGGGAGGTTTCGGGGAGGAGAGAGAAGGGCAAAGTTAATGCTGCTCCTGCAGAGTGCTTCTGAAGACAACACACGCTCTGCAAACCAGCGGTTCGTCGCAGGCTGGCGCCTGAGACAATCACATCCTGCTCTTAGGAGACTTTCGAGAATTACAGACAGGGCAGAGGCTGTCGAACAGGCTGCTGGGACGTGGCAGAGGCCAAACCTGACACGCTGACACTTTTTTATTTAGGCAAAAATGAGAACATGTGAACCTACAGACTGCGAAAACCACAAGTGACAGCAGCCTGCCCCCTATCTGGGGCCCAAAATGCTTTTTGAATCAAATTCAGGCATTATGGATCCCCACAATGCTTACTTCCCTTCCTCTCTCAGCTGACCTGATGATTCTGTTTTGAGGCTACACTTTTTCTAGGCGCTTACAATCGCCACAGAAATGTCAGCGTGGTGAAATAGGACAGCAGCCCATGCTGTCCTGGCCTCCGCAGCTCGGGTGGGCCGGCTGAGAGCCGCGCCACACGTCTCCCGTGGGGTCCACTCTGTACGTGACGTTGGCTGGCGCTGCCCACTCTCGTGTGGCCCTGAACCCCCACCCCGCTGACCTTGCCAGGCCCCGGCTGACGGCAGACCCACTGACCACAACCGTACAAAGCATGGTAATAAGCGGGAATGAGTCACATTTCACAAGAACTTCCTGCTTTTGCCAACAGTACCAGATCCCTTTAATTACCAGGACTCCGAGCTCACAACTGGTTTTATAAAAATCCAGACTGAAAGGAAGCAGTGGTTGGCTTTCTGTATTGGTGAATTTCGCATCTGCCGACTCAGCCGCCCTCGGGCTGAAAATACCTAGGAAGAGCTGAGTCCACCCTGAGTGTGTTCGGACCCTGCCCTGTCCTCCCCCTCGCCGGTGTGGCACACACCTGTCCACAGAGCCTTTGCCAGGCAGCAGGCCTGCAGACGTGGCCTGAGTGTGCGGAAGGCATGCGGGTGGCCACTGCGCCTGCCCCACCTCAGGGATGGTTTTGGGTGTGCAGAGGTTCTGGGGTCCCCGGGGCCCTAGTGCCCCCACCCCACGG
Organism: Dolichotis patagonum; assembly: GCA_004027295.1. Taxonomy (NCBI): domain Eukaryota; kingdom Metazoa; phylum Chordata; class Mammalia; order Rodentia; family Caviidae; genus Dolichotis; species Dolichotis patagonum. The sequence goes on from PVJX010018237.1 coordinate 31,394, forward strand.
TCCCCAGGGGCATGCATAGCCGCTCAGCGAGGCACAGTGGCTCGGGGATGGAGGGACCCGGCCGGGCTGCTCCAGCCCTCCGGGTGCTGACCCTAGATGCAGACACCCTCCTGGACACGGACAAGGGAGGAAAAAAGATAGAAAAGGCTACAGCCACTTGTTTTTGTGTGTGTCAAAATATTGTGGTCCACGAACATATGTTCCAGCCAGTGTCTTTTCTGATGAAGGGCTTATTTATTGTCAAGTAAACACAAGCTGTGTGCAGATGATCAAAATATTTTAACGCATTTAAAATACTTTCTGAAAATCTCCCGATTTCAGTTTGCCCAGACTTATCTTTTCATACACACATGTTTAGGAGGACGGGGCTGTCACAGAGACACAGCAAGGACGGCAGCAGGGCCCGAGGGTCAGGCAAAACTGTGACGTGTGCGTTGTGATGTCCCTGCAAAACTCTCCCCCCAAGCACCTCCAAGTCTGCTCGGTGAATGCTAAAAATATCTCTGTGTGTTAAATAATTCTTCCCTTTCTTTATTCTCCAGTTTGTCCCAGAAAGGACGTCAGGCAGAAGGGAGAGCAAGGCGGCGTGGGACTTGGGAAGGAGGCGCGAAGGTGCTGGGATGCGGCCTCTTGCCCTGTCCACGTGGGAAACAGACCCTGTGCCGAGTCTGAGTTTCTGCACTGAAGACCTTGTCACCCACATTATGAGCACAGGGCATGTGCTGGGGGCCCTGGAAGGTGACCTGCAGCATGGAGAAGGTCCCCGCGGAGGCACGCATGGTCAGACCCTCCCACTGAGGTTGGGCGGCCATGGGCTGTTTAGGAAGAGGGGGTCACAAACTCTGACACTGTGGGGGGCGCTGTGAAGCGAGTGCCCTCCACACACCTGGGGTCCTTAGGGCCAGATGAGACAGCACACAGAGTGGACTCACAGGTGACCCGCACGAGAGGCAGGGACATGGGGGTCGCTGCGGAGAGCAGCAGGAGGTCACTCCACTGTGGGGTGAGGGGGAGCAGAGCCCTGAGACGGCGCGGATGGACTGGCTCACCGGCAGCATCAGCAACCTGGGTGTGACGCTCTCTCACTGCAGTGGGGTGCAGGGCGGCTGAGTGCCCACGGGGCAACCCTCAGGCAGTGGTGGGAGCTGGTTGGCCCAGGTAGCTGGGTGTGACATGGGACACGAGGCCGGAAGTACAGTCAGAACTGCTCACGTGTGCCTCGTGGGTGTAAGAGATTGGGGGACAGAGGGACTGCACTGCCAGTGGCACCCGGAAGCCTGGCATGCTTGGTGGTGCCGCCTGCCTCTAATGGTACTGAAACCGAGGAGCACGACGCTGAGTAGGGGACCCTGACCTGGAAGTGTCCCCTGAGGGGCAGCGGCCAGGAAGAAGGGAGCACAGCTCGGGCTGCCAGGAGTGTGGGGCTTCCCTCTGGGGCTCCAGGCCCTCGCCCTGACACGTGCGTGTTCAGAAGCTGCCGCGGCCCAGATCTGTCATCTGAGAAACGTGCTCTGTGACCTCCTTGGGACGACAGCTCAGGCTGCGGGGGACGGCGGCTGAAGACAGCTGGGCTGCACTGGGCGAAGGTCTGAATAAAAACCAGACTACGCACGATGAACGCACCGGGCTCCACATGCGATGCTATTTTCCAGCTCGCAGCCAATGCCAGGCGCTTCTCTTTCCAGGTCCACACTGCAGCCCGAGGCCAGGGCCCAGGGCGAGCACCCCATCTCCTCCTCGTTCTGGAGGAAGCAGCTGTGTGATCCCGCAGGAGATGCTCGTCACCACTGCCGCTTCTGTTTCCTCCTCTAGAACAAAGCATCCATGCCAGGGACGGGCAGACAGCTCCGAAGGTTCCAGCTCAGGCCTGGTGACGGGGCGACCCCTGCGGAGGCGTGGGCAGGCGCCTCGGAGCCCGGGGCCAGGCTGAGGTCCTCCCAGGCCGCGCTGCCCAGCTCCTGCTGAGCCTGCAGTAACACCGTGCCCAAGACAGCTGCACGTCCAATCCTGAGCGCCCGCCTAACCCAGGCCCAGACAGGACAAGGCACGGGGCAACTAGTCCAGGTGACACCGGACGGACGTGAGAGGCACAGCTGGCAAAGCCTGGGAATGGCGAGCCAGTTCCTCCAGGCGCTGCAGCAGGGCCCGGGCCAGCTGCTTTCAAGAGCGGCTGACAGTGCCCTGTGACCCTCGGCGGACGACAGAGAGGCGTCCTCGCCCTCCTGACATCTTGCAGCCCCGGAGGGCCACAGTTCGCTTTGCTCAGCATCACCCAGACGGCATCAGGGTTTCGGGTGCCGTCTGCACGGATCCCCCTTTCAGTGATGACTGCAGCGCCCTGCACTGGGGCCACCTCCCCGGGCTCCACCAGCACCAACACCGCCTGGCACTGAGGTGCCTGCGCCTCAGTGGACCACGAAGGGGAGAGGACACAGAGACGGGCGTTTACCGGTCAGGGATGGAGCCGCAGGTCTGAGAGTGCTGGCACCAGGGCAGGGTGCACGGGGCTAGGCCTAGGCCAGCTGCAGGGTCCAGCTCGCCTGGCCCTGGGCAGGCTCAGTGCACAGCTGCACCCCGAGGCACCTGGGACATCTTCCTGCTAACATCTGGGGGCGTCCTGGGCCCCATGTGCGCCTGACCCAGCCTCTTCAGTCCGCTCTCCCTGCTGGCCAAGGAGCTGCGGGGTAAAGTGGGGTGCGCAGGCCCCTCTCTCTTTTAAAGGTAGCAATGGGGATTAAGCCCAGGGGCTCTCTACCACTGAGCTGTGTTCTCAGCCCTTCTAATGTTTGTATTAAGACAAGATCTTGCTAAATTGCACACATAGGACTTGCACTTGTGACCCTCCTGCCTCAGCCTCCCTCAGTGGTGGGAGTACAGGTACGTGGCACCAAGCCTGGCTCTGTCCCCTTTCTGCTTGACCGCACCCTGGGTACTCAAGACCGCATAGCTGGAGGGCTGCAGCTCTTTCCGGAGGGGACGACTGTAGCTACTGGCAAGGCACAGCTGTCTGCGGGGGTGTGGACAGTGGCTGTGCAGCTGGGCGCCCACAGCATGAGCAGTGACCCTTCTGAGGGGGCGCCGAAGGCCAAGTGCCTAGGTCTCCAGACTCTGGAGTGGGACCTGGACCTGAAGTTTAAACTGGGCTCCCTAGGAAGGCGTACTGGTGAGGAAGAACAGCTTGTTGGCTTCATAAACTGAATAGCCAGGTGTAACTCTGTGGTGCTTCCTTTTCTTTCTTGCGGCTCTACAAATGTTAGGGTAAACCTGAGTTTGCTTGTTCCACATGGTGAAAGTGGGGTGTGAGGGGTGGTGCTGCAGCAGCCATCTAGGACCACGTGACGAGGGCAGAGCAGAATCACAGAATGAGTCTAGGATCTCCCAAACCATTTGGCCACCAGGAAGGACATGGCCACCCACCTAGGACCCCCTGTGGGAGACCCACGTGAGTTACCACAGCAGCTCTGGGTCTGCCTGTCTGCACACACGAAGAGGGTCAGCCAGCAGTGACCTGAGAAGGCCCCGGCACCATCCCAGCACCTTCGTGCTCACTGTGATCTGATCCAGGCTGACCAGAGGCCTGGTGCTCCAGGCTGTGGGTCTGGACACACCCAAGCGAGTGCCTGCTCTACACCCGGCGGTGGTCTGTGCCCCGGCTGCAGCCCAGCGTCCATGCAGTGCCCAGGGGCAGCCCCAGCTTCCTGGGCCGGGGGCGGCGGTGTCCCTGGTCCCCCAGTTACTCCAACAGCTGCAGCTTAAGTCAGTGATCTTCATTCCCCGTGGAATGGCACGTGGTGGGTGGCATCGTTTCCTGAGATGACCCTTGAGCAGCACCAGGACAAGCTCTCATCTCGGGCTATGACTGTCACAAGCGGAATGGAAGGGAAGGAAAGGAACCCAGGACCTTTGCCAGCAAGGAGCAACTGGGAGGTCAGAGCAGCCGTAGCCTGGGCATACGCTGGGCCACTCAGCCCCCAGAGCAGCTGTGGGTCCCTGTGGTAGTCAGGGGTTGTGCGGAGAACAATTATATACAGGACACAGAATTGACAACATTATTTTACGATGGTCACCCAGAGTTAACACAAGAAAGTGCAGGAAATCTGTCCACAGCACTAAACACAGAATATTCAGCCAAGGGCCTGGATCCCACAGCAATGTCCTGCATGAGTCCAGATGAAGACACAGAGGCCATGACAATGCCTCCCAGGACACCAACTGGAGATCTAGAGGCCACGAAAAGGACTCACGCCAGTCTGCTTCATGGATCTGTGCTGGAAAGGCCCAAAGGTCAGTGGTAGAAGCGGGAAAGTCTATGCCAGCAGGGTGAAGGAGCTGCCAGTAGCTTGAGGGTTCTGCACTGGAGCCGAGAAGTCACACTTAAAACAAAGACCACAGCCATCCTCAGTGACAGAGGCCCTGAGCTCCTCCAACAAGGACAGCCCAGTCCATGCCAGGAAGCCAGTGTGACAAGCTTCTCCTGGAGATTAAGCCGCACACGTCTTCCCCTCTGGAGCCAGGAAGCGATGCTCGATGTAAGGGCCAGAGCTCCCCAAAGTGAACCCCAGCCACTGTCACCAACAAGGTCCCGAGCTCCTCTGATGACAGTGGTCAAACTCACACTGGGGAAGCTGGTCACGACGAGCTCCTCCAGGAGAGCCAAAGACTCAAACAGCAACACTTAGAGAAACCCACAACGCCTCCCTCTTCTCGTCTCTATTTACGCTGGCGACTTTCCGCAGGTGGGCCACCTGCGCTCAGCAGCGTGCTGAGTTAGTTCAGCTGGTGTTAAACTGACCACCAGTTTCTAACCCGTAACAGTCCCCCAACCTCAAAACCCGTGCCACCCTCCCACAGGGCTGGCGGGAAAGGAGGAAAGGAGCAGGGAGACCCGACGACGTCGGCCAGGTCGTGTGTCCCGGACCTTGGCAGTCCGTCCTCCGTCTGCGCTCTGACTCCTGCTGAGCCTGAAATCTCCAGCCTGAACACAGGAAGACCCCGCTTCCGTGGCACCCACAGCGATGGGACTGGCAGTGATGTTCACCCGGCTCAGTCCGAGGGGAGCCGATGACACGGGGGATGGCGGGCGCCAGCAGAGGGCACCACCCGGAGGGGCAGGAAGGCCACGCTGTGAGGTGGGTGGCTTGGCCCAAGAGCTGCACGTCGCGAGGGCTTGGGTGAGGGACCCGGCCGGCCCACAGGAAAGGGGCCCGGGCTGTGCGAAGAGGGAAGAGTCGGGCGTCAGGAATAAGCTTTCAGGGCCACCCGGGATCAGGGCTCAGCGCGTGGCCGGGAGGCGGGCGTCGCCCTCGTGGAGCCTGTCCCTGCCTGCTGCCGTGGGGCTAATGCAGGAGAGTGCGAGGCAGCAGGAAGTGGATTTAACGGGGAAACACAGCCGCGGTGCCTCCTGCTCCTTACGGTTCAGGAGACTGGGCGGTCCAGTGTCCCCAGCCCACCTCCTCTGGTGGCGAGCAGCGACTCTCGGGGTCCCACCTGGTGATGGGGGACGGCAGGG